>SNQJ01S0043158.1:50510-73801 GCA_010110895.2 Picea sitchensis | reverse complement strand
CATATTTGAAGGTCCGCAACTTCTTAGCGAGAGGCCATATGGGGTTCATGACCTTGCCTCCAACGCCCTCCACCCAGTTAGCGACGATCTCTATTGTATAACCTCCCAACGTTTCTTTGTACATCCTTCCCCCGATCCGATTGGTTGCTTCCAGTATCACAAAGTCCTTCACTCCATTGTCGGATAATGTCTTTGCTGTCATTATTCCTGCAAACAGAAACATTAAAACATAGTCAGTGAGGTTTGGTTGTGATTGAGAGCAGTATATATAGAATCTCAATGTGATATCTAGCCCGCTTTGCTTTCATTGAAAAAAGCCAACATTGTCCTGTCGTTCTACAGTCGAATGGCCGAGGGATGTAGCGAAGACCGCCATCAAATACCTGCGCCTCCCTTTCAAGATGCCTGGCGACGCCTGTCTGTACTCTCTACTGAACACAGCCTGAACACGGGGTGTAAACCAAATACCGACCCTGAGCAAGAGCAATCGCGGATTCAAATTTCAACCAGCCTTTGGAGCCCGCCTCTAGAGCCCGCCTCTGGAGCCCGCCTCTTTAGGAGTTCAAATTTTTCAACGCATATGCATGGATCCATTCCATGGCGCATGGCATGGCAGCCAGGGTGGGCGAGTGGAGTCGGTAGCCGGCAGGAGCTCTGACACCATCGACGACGGGAGTCCGGACACGGAAAACGGCTGCCGGCAAAAGTTCAAAACGTTTGGGTTTTAGCTAACGCCTTAATATTCCTCCATTTCATTGTCATTATCTAATAAGTCATCATCTAGAAGGTCACCTTCTTCTTTGTCCACTTCTTCATCCTCCCCATCTTCCTAATACAAACATTATAGTTATTATTCTTAGATCATGCCTTCCAACAAACAACCACCTTGTTTTATGTAGAAATTTTCTATAAAGTATATATTTACATTGATTTGGAAGAATATGGGGCTTTGCAGTTAGTTTGTGTGGGCTCTCACTTATCCGGCTTGAATCGTTGCTTCAGTTGGTAAGCTCGGGCGGGACCTAGTGGATATCTTGGCAATCGTGAGAGGGGAATAGAAGGAGTTAGTTTGTGTGTAGTTGTTTTAATCATGGAACAAAGTTATTCACTTAACAAGAATTGTGACCTCAGAACAAGAACTATAGCTTTAAATATCCATATTTTTGTATCAAAAACACCAAAATCAACCTCTGAATCAAAAAAGGGTGCTCCCATAATTTATTTATTTTTTTTATTTTTTTTGATTAAATTTTTTTTTCGGGTTAGAATTACAACATTTTTCCACCATGGTCTTAAATCCCTATAAAGTTGTAAATAAAAACCTTAAAATCGACCCCTAAAAAAAAGTGATGCTAACGACATCACCTTTTATTTCAAGGTTAAAATTACAACTTAGTTCAAATCGTGGCCTCCATAACTATTATCGTTCCAAGAAAAAACCTTAAAATCAACCCTCGAAACAAAAAGTGGTGCTAGCAGTAGCACCCCCTTTTCTTCGAGGTTAACACTACAATGTCTTTAAAACCATGGCCTTGGCAATTGGTATTGTTGTGAATTGAAACCACGATATCAACCTCTGAATGGAATGGTACTATAATTAACACATTTGTTTTTTTTTCAAGCTTAAATTTATAATGTTTTTTGGACCATGGCTTAAAAAGATGACACCATTGTAAACAAAACCATAGAAAAGATAAAATAATAATAATAATAATAACATCAAATATAGAGGGTTAAATTATGCCAGTGTGATTGGATTTTGAGGGTTTTGTTTTATACCGCTGCCAAGGTTTGAAACTTCAGGTAGTCGAAAGGAGACACCCAAAAAAATACAGTCATGTTAAGGGTTGGTGTGGCCCAAGTCGGGTGCGATCCTCAAGTGGTTTTGACGACTTAGATGTCCATGGGTCATGGTTTCTTAGACCACAAGTTAGTCCTGCAAGTAACGGACACACTAACAAACCAAAAAACATCAAACATAGAGGAAAAAGATTATATAAAAAATAATAATAATAATAACAAATGAATATTTTAAATAAATAAAAACAAAATAGTATTTCTAAAAAGGAAATTTTAAGAAAAAAAATCAAATAAAAAAAATTACACAAAATTTGACAAAAATATAGTCATTTAACTAAAGTAAACTATAGAGAAAAAAAATTAAGAATAATAATAATTTTTAATATAGGAAAGATTAATTAAAAAACAAATATTTTTTTAATTATTAAAAATATGTTTAAAACTTATTTTATGAACTATTAACAAAAAAAAAGTCATTTAAAAAGAAAAGCGAAAAAATAAAATAAAAAAATTTGAAAAATAAAACTAAATTTTAAAAAAATAATAATTAAAAATAATAATAATATTAATTACAAACGAAACAAGAATTAACCAAAAACAACAGTGCGGGTGATTCTCGGAATCACACCCCACACCACTTGCCCCATTTCCCCCACCCGACAACAAATCTGCGCCCCCCAGACCTGCCCCAACACCACAAGTCTTGTCATTCCCACATTTTCTAGATCTAGAGATTCTAATTTTTCTAATGCCTCAACCTCATCTGACCAACTTACCGGAGGAATGGAGCTAGGATGAACCTACCTTTCTTTACCTGCATCTAGAGAAGTTGAATCCTCTTTTTTCTCTAGCTTTCGAGGTGTTTCTTGTTGCATTTCGGATTGCTCTTTAGTCTCTATTGTGACCTTGTTGTCCTCTATTTCAAATTTTGAGCCATCCAATGGGGGGTCCAGAATGGGAGAGTCCACATTGGACGGAGCGTCATTGGCTATCAATGAAGCATCTTTGGCCTCCTCCTTGAGAGGCTCTGCACTTGAAGAATCTTCCTTGGAAATAAGTTAGTGATCAATGTGGGAGCCAACCCACCAGGTTGATTTGTGTTGCTTTCTATCTTTCTTAGGACCCCTAGGGCATTAGGCTGCCAAGTGACCTATGTCAAAACATGCTTGGCATTGTAAAGCAATTTTTTCATAATCTGATTTTTGAGTCCATGAATAGTTATCCCATGTCACGATTATTTCGATCGGAAACTCTTTGTTGAAATCCATTTCTACACAAATCCAAGCATATGTGCAGATGTTGCGTCTTTCTATTTCAAGACTTATGTAATGAAACCTTCCTATAGCATTACCGATGGCACAGAGAGAGGATGAGCCCCAAAAACGTAGGGGCATATTTGGGAGCCTAACCCAAACATGTGTTGAAGATAACGAATCCTTCAAAGGATCAAATGAAGGAGACCAAGGCTTGATACATAAACTATAACTACCCTAGAACCAAGGACCAGAATTAAAGATCAAATCTTTATCTTCTTGAAGATCGAACTCAATGATGAAAAACCCTTGAGCACAAGGGTGAATGAAAGCATCACCTTTCAAAATTGGCAACCAAGATCTCAACATCTAGTGATGTAGATTAACAAGACGATGCCAGAGACCATTAAAATGGAAGATGAGTGCGGTGGAGTTGAGACAAGCTAACTTGAAAGTAACATCCTTCCTCATAGGGATGGAAGGACACGGAGCCTCTTGCACTAGAGAAGAAGGAGAAACAACATTCCTCTTGACAACATCATGGAAATAGTTGCCATGAATGGTAGTGGAACCAGAGGGTGAACCCTTAAGAAGGCACACCGACAGCGCACCAGAGGACCTGGAATAACAAAAGAACTTAGGCTTGGAGAATCAATGTTGGAGGAAGGACCCACCATCGTGGAGGGAGGACCTGGAGGCAGAAGAGAACATGCAAAATGACCTCGAGTAGGCATTTGGGCAGCCAGGGATAAACCCTAGCCATAATAGTTGTTGCGCGTAGAGGAAACTCCATTGTCCCACCGATTCTTGTTTCGTTTTTAATTTTTGTTTTCAATTATTTATTTTTTGTTTTTGTTTTTTTTTAATTTTGGCTTTTTTTTATTTTATTTTTCAAATTTTGTTATTTTTAATTTTAGTTTTTTCAATTCTAAAAATATTTGGTTTTTAATTAATCTTACTATATTAAAAATTATTATTATTATTATATTTCTTATTAAAAATAATATTTCATTTTTTAATTAAATTTGTTTTTTCTATAGTTTGATGATTATATTTTTGTCAAATTTTATGTAATTTCTCTTTTTCTTCCTCTCTCTCTGCCTTTGCGCTTGCTCCTACCTTTGCCCTAGCCCTTGGTTTTGCTCGGTCAATTGGATATAGAACTCAATAGTCTCAGTATAATGACTAACTAAGTCTTGAATTCGACTTCACACCCACCAGAGAATAAATCATGAAAGCATGTGTGCCTCAGTCATCAATCAATCCAAATGCATCCTGCCCACCAGATGGCTTCATTCAAACAATCCCTTATGTTCCTACAGGTAATGCAGAGACAAAGACAGGAAAGGTCTCCAAATATACTTGAGATGGACCTTGGGAAACATGGTAAAATCCCAGGCCCAAGGTGGTTCCAAGGGCCGATGATTCAATGGTTCCCCTCCCTACGCCTTCACCTTTGGGGGCTACGACTAGGAGGGGGCAAGCTTGAGCTTGTCGGGAAGCCCGAGGTGGCTCTGAGGCTTTCATTTCTCTTGTCGGGAAGCCCGAACCGAAGGTGAGGTGGTTCCTTTCCGAGGCCTGGGGCTGAGGTGGTTCAATTATATATGTAATTTCTTGAGCTTGCTAGGAAGCCCGAGCCCGAGGTGGAGCCTTCTGAGGCTTTCATTTCTCTTGTCCTCTTGCTAGGGTAGGAAGTGAAGCTCGAGCCCAATGAGAAAACCTCTTACTTGATTTACTTTTGAAGGAAGAGGAAGAGGACACGCTCAGGTTACCTTTAGGGAAACCCTGCGCTCAACAAACAAGTCATTCTTTCTTATGCAAAGCTTTCTCAGTTATCCCATGAAAGGTAGGTAAACATGAAAGGAACACACTTTAGCACCCTAGGACTACGGGATCAGAAAGATAATCCCTCCTCTCTGTAATGGGATCTTCAGGTAAAGCCCTCCTACAGTGCAAACGTAGGTTGCTACGCTACCCTTTTAGGGTTTGCTCGCCCTCGTATGCACTGCCATAGGTTTTACCTTCTTCCCTTGCCTCCCGGAGGTTTCTCCTTCTTCTCCCTTGTCCTGGGTGTCATGAGGGGGCTCGCTCGGGTTACCTTTAGGGAAACCCTGCGCTTAACAAACAAGTCATTCTTTCTTATGCAAAGCATCTATGTTCTCCCTAAAATGAGAGGAAAAGGACACGCTCGGGTTACCTATAGGGCAACCCAGCGCTCATGTTCAAGCTATATCAGACTTTCTTTTTAAAATGATTAGGAGAAGATCTTAGCCCAACCAACTTCTACAAGGTCAACCCTTGGGAAAACACACAACAAGTGTGGTGCTAGCTCTCTTCAATTATCAAGCATGTCTTCTCAAGGTGGTGCTAGCTATGGGTAGATATTATCCCTTCAATCTTGCTTGAAAGAATCAGGATGATTCTTATGCTTTATCACACTGCTTTTCGGAGGGTAATTAATGAACCATACAATATTGGTAGAAGATTTCATTTCTCCTTCTTCTTCTTTTTTTCTTTTTCCGCATTACCAAACACCTTTCTCGCTTCACGAGAGATCAAAATCTCATTTTTTTTTCTCATGGAAGAAAGTATTTATGAGGTGATAGTATATACCCATAGTTATTAGATCTTGGCAATATGAACCAATGAGTTTGTCTCTAGTTTATTTATACTAGAGGCCAATCCGTTCTTATTTCGAATTCTCCATAACTCCGGAAAAGAATGAAAAGATTGATTCCAACGAGTCGCACACTAAGCATAGCACGGTTCCGAAATGGTAAATCTAATTTCTATTCGATCTGATAGAATTGATGATAAATGATGGGCAGATTAGGAAAAAGACCCATTATTCCTACTCTTCTAAGATCCAAATTTTGATCCCTAAAACTCCATAGATGGTTTGAACCAGATAATAACAATAATCAATCCTAGCCCGAATTCTCTGTAGAGGAACCCTACCTCCTCTATCCCATTCGACCCGGGCAATTTCCTTTCCATTGAGACGTCCTGCAATTTGGATCTGAATACCTTCTACCTCTTCCCGTTCAGCCAGTTCAATAGCTTTCTTCATTGTTTTTCTGAATGGAACTCTCTTCTCTAGTTGTAGAGCAATATACTCCACAAGAATATTAGGTTTTCTATAGGGTTTCACAATTTTTTTTATAGCAATGTGAAGTTTTCAGTCCACAGAATCGAGCATATTTAGTACATCATTTTTTAATTTTTCAATTCCTTGAAAACCCCTACCTTCTATTAACAACAAGTTGGGAAATCCTATGTATATTTTGACCTGAATCAAATCAATCTTTATGATAATCTCTACATGTGCAATTCCTCCATAATTCGAGGAGCTCTTTATATGTGTTTGTACATAGTTTTCAATGCAAGTACGTATTTTTTTATCTTCTCAAAGATATTTGGAATAATTCCTTTGTTGTGCGAACCAATGGGAATGATCATTTTGGGTTACACCAAGTCTAAAACCAAGTGGATTTATTTTATGTGCCGTACATATCCTCTTTTTCGGGATTCTATTGACATAACCGGATCATTCGATCTGGAGATTTCCTCCAATACAATAGTTATATGAGAAATGGGTTTTTGTATTAGATAACCACATCCCTGAGCTCTAGGTTGAACCCTTTTGAAAACAACACCCTCGTTCACTTCGACTCTATTGACAAGTAAATTGGCTTTGTTTAAACCCATATTGTGATTTGCAGTCTCTATTTTGGGGTGAAATTTGTTTTTTTTGGAATTTTTCCTTTTTTCAAATATTGTTATGTTTTTTTTTAGATGTTCGGCTTGTTTTTTTATATTTTTCCAAAAAAACATGTTTTTTCTCTTCTTTTGAGATTTTTTCCCTTTATATTTGTTGTTGTTGTTTTCACTTTTCTATAATTTTGTTTACAACAATGTTAATTTTTTAGGCCATGATCTAAAAAAACATTGCAAATTTAAGTTTGAAAAAAATGTATTATTTATAGCACTATTCAATTCAAAGGTTGATATCATGGTTTCAATTCATAACGATATCGGTTGTCAAGGCCATAATTTTAAACAAGTTGTAATGTTAACCTCGAAAAAAAGGGAGTGTTACTGTTAGCACCACTTTTCATTTTGGTGGTTGATTTTAAGGTTTTTGCTTGGAATGATATAAGCTATGGAGGCCATAGTTTCAACCAAGCTATAATTTTACCCCGAAAAAAAGGGGGGTGATGCCGGTAGCATCACTTTTTTGGGGGAGGGGGTCGATTTTAAGGTTTTTGTTTGCAACTTTATAGATGATGGTTGCAAAATTTTGTAATTTTAACTCTAAAAATAAAAGGGTGTTACAGGTAGCACCACTTTTTGAAATAGAGGTAAAAATAGCCACTAAATGCGACCTCTAAAAAATGAGAACTCTAGAGAGTTCTCGTTAAGTTGATAACTTTGTTATGCGAGATCTACTATTGTGAACAATGGTGATCCTTTCATCACCCTGCAACACCAATCTATACCAATGGACTTTAAAAAGAACCTCTTTGAAGGATTGAATCTATATATACAATATATCTTATGAATAAGCATAATAGCTTAGATCATATGCAATTGGATGCTTATCACCCTTGTGGGAAATATTAGTCACCTAAAACTTTGCAGTTATTCATATATTAGAATTTTTTTATCATCATCCAAACCATCGATGAAGAATTTTAGACCATGAAACCACATAGTTTTGTAATGCTTCACTTATATGGAAAATATTAAGAAAGCATAGCCATTGCATTACTATAAAGAATTTTAAACCATGAAACCACATAGTTTTGTAATGCTTCACTTATATAAGAAATATTAAGAAAGCATAGTCATTACACTACTATAAAGAATTTTAGACCATGAAACCACATAATTTTGTAATGATTCACTTATATGAAAAATATTAAGAAAGCATAATCATTGCATTGCATAGTCATTACTATACATACAAGTTAAATTAATATGAAAAAAAACATGAAATACTTTTAAAAAAATCATGCGTATCATTAGATATATTTTGCTCCAAATATTAAGAAAGCAAGTCATTACTATACATACAAGCTAAATTAATATGAAAAAAAACATGAAATACTTTTAAAAAAATCATGCTTATCATTAGATATATTTTGCTCCAAAAGTTAAATCAATATCTTTGTGTAAAATTGGTATCACCATCGATGTAAGCTCATCAAATCAATGTACACGCCCCATTTCATTTCATATTAAAGTATGATAAACTTATTCACATTGTGTATCCATATTATCAAAAAAATCTAAATTATTTAGAATCTCATTATGTGTAAAATTGATATCACCATCGATGTAGCTTGTCAAATCAATGTACACACCCCATTTCATTAAAGTATGATAAACTTATTTACATAGTATATCCATATAAATCCAAATTATTTAGAATTTGTATGTGCATTGTGTTTCACTTTCCATTATCTTAAAATCAAAATAATTGAAAATAATTATACCAATCAAATTGCAATGATACAAATCCATGTATTAAAAATGAAATCACATTAATTCACCTTTTTCTCTCATGTATTTTTTTTTCTCATCAAAACCTTCCCCCTCATTATGTTGGTGCAATCTTTTTTTTCCAACAGAAAATTTACTTATTATATTGATATATATTTTTTTTCAATACTAAAAACACATTTCATCATCTTCTCATTGCTAGTCTAAAAGTACCAGTCCAGTGGCTTGATGGATACAATGTCCAAAACAAGCTAACAAACAAGACAAAAGCTAAAGCAGTCATCAAAAAGGTCAACCATAAAGTTCCTCAACTGAGACTGGAAAGTCTCCAGACCCTTCGACATCCACAACAAGACTCTCAAAAACATACTCCAAAAAAAACAACTAAGAGTAAATACGTGGAGAGCCAAAAGCTACTAATGTGACTCTAAAACCATGAAAGAAAAAGATCAAAAAAGGAACTTCCAGTCGAGACAAAAAGATCTTTAGATACATTGTTTGTCCCATCGTTCCTTCCACCCACTTATTGTATGAAATTAATCCTTATTGATGTTGAAGAGCCTTTAATGGTCAACCTCCACATTAGATTCTCAATAAATATACAAGAAATTAATTTCTTCGAAATTTTTAATAAAATCTCTGATCTTTTCTTTCCAACAATCTAATGTTATGACTTGCAAATCTAATGTTATGACTTGCAAATTGTCTTTGTTGTTTAGCCAATCAATATACCATAATCAACATGCTTTGGAAGCCATAGGCAACGAGCTCGAACAATAGATTTGCAGTAGATTATGGAATGATTACCGACGAGCTCGTTACCATATGGCTTCCAAAACCCATATAAGTAATGATATACTTAAATAGACACTTGGTAAGTTTGCACTAAGATATTCCATGGAATGTTATTCTATATAACTCTTGACAATTAACCTTTTGGCCATTATCTCTATCTAACAAATACCTTTACCTCACCATCAACCAAATTGATCGTGTATATGTAATCACCACCTTTAATAAGTTTGTGAATCATGCATTTCCCCATGATAATCACCTTTCCCTTTGAAGATATTTTTAATGTATGAAGCAAAACCAATGTGATAAGAAAGTAATTATGTCAAAGTATATTTAGTGTTAAGTTTTTTTTAGAAAACATGTCCATTAATTGATAGGTTTTTAGAAACAACCATTACTGTCCACCTATGTTGTCCTTCAAAACTGCCCTCCAATTTTGAACATATCTCTTCTTAACACAGCATATCTCTTAATCACTTCCTTGTTAGAGTTGTTTTGAATATTAATTGTTTTCTTGTTGTGGCCTCGGGATGGCGCGGACTTATCTATCAACCAGACCTATCAGCATCCAGACCTATCAGCATCTGACTCTCTCCCACTCAAATTTGACGACCGACATTTCATTTACCCCATTTACCGAGACACGAACCGTCAGTCGATATTTACTTTTGGAAATCTGATGGCGGAGATATAGGCCGCAAAACACGGGGTTAAACGAGGATCGCGAATGACGAACAGAGATCTAGCTAGGCGAAAAGTAACAGAGGCAAAATTTTATCTTGGCTATTTTAAAAGACAAGGAAATTGTTGTTTACGTGGCGGAACCGGAACCAACAGATCCGAAGACAAGGAAAGTGGAACCAGAGCCGATAGATCCACGTCATGTCAGCATGTTAAAACCTTCACTAGCATTGCATAATTAAAGGCACTCACTCTACTCTTTTATTACAAGCCCGAGGTTAAAATTAAACATAAGAAAAACCCTCTTTTAAAGAGAGGAATTGAAGAATATATACTTTTAGAAACTTATTCACTGTAGTTATGTATTAACAAGATCAACTGTGATCAATTCCTTTGTAATTTATTAACATTTTTAATTNAAAGGCACTCACTCTACTCTTTTATTACAAGCCCGAGGTTAAAATTAAACATAAGAAAAACCCTCTTTTAAAGAGAGGAATTGAAGAATATATACTTTTAGAAACTTATTCACTGTAGTTATGTATTAACAAGATCAACTGTGGTCAATTCCTTTGTAATTTATTAACATTTTTAATTAATATTTTCATAAATAAATTATTCAATTTATATATTAAAATTTAATTATCTTCAATTTTTAATATATATATATATATATATATATATATATATATAAGAGAGAAATATAATATAAGAGAGTAATAATAACCTTCAATATTCTCATCATAGATCATAGATTTGTAACATGTTTAATCATTTCTTTTCCATAAAATTTATATATATAATATAATAAAGTAATGTAAAACTTTAATAATTACAAGTTGTGAAATAGTTAAAAATAAAAAAATATATATATATATAATATAAGAGAGTAATAATAATCTCCAATCTCATCATAGATTTGTAAAATGTTTAATCATTTCTTTTCCATAAAACTTATATATATAATATAATAAAGTAGTGTAAAACTTTAATAATTATAAGGTGTGAAATGGTTAAAAAGGTCCTTATCTAATTCTGTCAAAAACTTAAAGCGTCTTATAAACGATTTTATGAGATCTTCTATCCACAAAGTGGTTCTCAATTTTTAGTCTTCTAAACCACATTATGATTGGGAAAAAGATGAAACGAATATGTTGCAAAACATTATGATTTGGGAAAAGATGAAACGAATATGTTGCAAAACATTATGAACTTCAAAACGATTTTATGATTTGTTGAATGATGAAATGAATAAGTTACAAAAGAGTTTGAACATTATGAAATGAATATGTTACAAAAGAGTTTGAACATTATGGAGAAAGTTAAGAATAATTTTTTTTAATTATCAAAATAAATAATTAAAAAATTAAAAACTTTTTAATTAAATTAATTTTCATTTTATTTATTTAAAACCAATTTTTATATTAAAAACTTTATTTATTTGATGTTACAATAATAACCACTGTATCTTGCAAAGTTGAATACATTATATTACAGTGTAAACTATTTGGGTAATCAAATTTTGATTGTGCATATATTAATGTGTAGTGTGTATTAATATATCTATATTTAGTGTATGGGGCCATTGTATCGTAGTCTTTGAAATTATATCTATTATATATCAGTTTATTATAACGATGAGAAGCAGATTGTGCCAAAATAGGTTAGACCAAAAAGTTTGAGAGGGTTTGATTCATGGAAACAATGTATATAATCTCTTGAAATAAATGCGATAAATTAAACCTAGTCAACAAATTCTGATCTTTTGCAATAGATAGTTATATCGAAACCTTATAAGATTTAGTCATAAGTAATACCATGGAAATTGATTGTGACATACTTAAATTTAAGTAACACAATGCATTGATTAGACAACACCATTTATTATGATAGATGAATTTTAATAATATAGACAATATTAAAATTTAAAAGAAAATGGTTATAAAATAATATAAATAAGGAGATTTTTCAATAAAAATTAAAAACTCTATTTTTTATATAATTTAATATTTAAATTTAAATTTTTAATTTTATCATTATGACTATGACTGATGTAAATTTTAATAATATAAATAATATTTTTTTTATAAAAAAATGGAATAAAAGAGTAATGTATTTTTTAATATATTATCAGTGATAGAAAATTCACTTATTTTTTATATACAAATTTAATTTTTATAAATATTTTTATTTTAACTGTTTTTTTTACTTTACTATTATATAAATTTTAATAATATAAATAATATTAAAATGTAAAAGAGAATTTTATAAAAAGAAATGAATAAGAAAGTATTTTTTATAAAAAAAATTATTTTCATGGCAGCTTGACCATACATCCATGTAATCATATTTCCTGAGTTTCATTTTAATGTTTTTTGGTTTCAAATTGGCTAAGTTAATTACACCATGTCTGTGGATGTGAATGGAAATCACAAGTTTGAAATCTATTATGCAAGGATTTACAATGTTGGTAAGCATGTTTATTTAAATCTTTGAATGCATAAGATGTATAAAAAGTTGTAGCCATCAGAGTGTTGAGATTAGGAGACTTTAATACCTGAAACTATAGATTATTTGGTCTTGAAATTGAGGTTTTACACTCAATACAAATACACATGTCTGTTGTTTTTTTTTAAATCCAAGAAACGTGAAATGAGAATTTAAATCGAGTCATCGAGATAACAATGTTGATTGCAGGCTAGGTTTGGATGGAGTTGTCTATCACATTGCTTTGTTTTTCGAAACCTCCATTTTCTGCGTTGGTTCCAGCAGAAAACCTCAAAGAATAGTAGCATGACACGTTGACACTAAAGGCATTGTAAGATCCAATCAACCCCATACTCAGTAACATGTGACTAACTCACTTAGTCCCACGCCAGCTATGTGTGGTTCATGGGAACTTAGTAGCATGCCTAATACACACTCTATCACACTTCCACTCAAATTTGAATTTGAAGTCATAATAGAAAGAAACAACGTCGAGGACAATGGAAAACAACATGCAAAAGGCTTCTATAGGAGCTTCAAGATCTGGGAGCTTGATGGCCAAAGGCTTAAACTAAGGTAATGTATTCATTTTTTGAAGAAATTTATCGATCAAGTCTCTTGAAGCAACAATACTTTTGTTGGAATGTGAAAATTCCTGTGATTTGGAGTTATGTAATGGTGGAAGATGTGTTTTTAAGCTATTGAAAAAGAATCTAATCATTTCCATCCTGTTAATGGTGTAAGCTTATAAAGTGATAAAAGAGGAGTGTGGTACATTGACCTTTCTAGCAATGACTTCAATAGCTTGTCAATGTCAGTTTTTGAGATGAGATATTCTCGATCTCCATGATTATATTGTCATGCAATGTAGAGATTGAAATAAGTAAAACAAAGGCTTCGTTTTTTTAACTTAAAACATTATTTTTTTAAAATATTTTCTTTTCTTTATACTTTTGAGAATTTGAGCTCTAGCTTTCACTTGAACTTATTTTGAAAATCTGAATGGACCCATAATATTGAAATATTTTGAAAATCTGAATGGACCCAAAAATGGAATTGAAACAGGCAATCTCTCTGAAATTGTAGATTTATGAATTACCAAATTTAGATTAGTGTTTAAAAATAACCAGTCGCTAAGGAAAAGACCAATACTAAAGACTAAACATAAATTATATGATAGTCTTGTATGGATTATTGCTCGGATTTATGAGAGATAGAGCTAATCATAAAAATTGGCTGGAGATTTAAGCTTGAAAGACTGACTGTAATTGAAATGGTACGCCATTGAAACACCATGATGGCTCCCTGTGTATTATCGATTTTGTCAACTGGTTTTTACAATGAGAGAACAAACCCACAGAAATAACAAGGGAAAAAGGTATGTAAAAATACGACCAGATCCGTCCGTATGAGCTATAACAATTTTTCTCCTAATTTCATCTATGATTCCACCCATAACCATTTGCACATACTTAACACTAACACACACACATCTCTCTCTCTCTCTCTCTCTCTCTCTCTCTCTCTCTCTCTCTCTTCTTCGATCTCGTGACGTCAGAGTGCGTGGATTAATTTACTGTAGTTTACAATCAAGGAAGCTCCTCAATAAATAAACCTCGAGGGGATTTGTAGCTAAATTTAAGTAGGGAAGTCTGTTCGATCATTTATATTTGGAAATAAAGTAATAATCCATTGTTTCTAACATTTTCAATTATCTTTCATTGAATTCATGACATATTGGTTTTTATTGTAAAATGGAAGCTTTTTCAGTTTTGGTTTTAATGTGTAAATGTTTTGGTCATATTGAAGAACACTAAATATTTTTAAAATATGCATGAGAGCGTTCCAACGATGGTCATATCGAATAATGCATGCAAGGATGTGAATGTGTTTCAATTAAAGTGCATCCTAACTTTTTAGGTTATTAGGAAAGCCTTGCACTAGAAAACAATGAGTGTACACAACTTTTAATAAATACTATTATCTGTAAACTATTATGTGCTTATTGTTGAACGGTAGCGGCAGGAGAGAACTAAAGATATCCAACAACTAGGTGAAGATAAGTAAGATTTTTAAAATGGTTATGTTGTACGACTCAGGAAGGGAGGTTGGACACTTGTTGAGAGTTGTAAGGATGGAACATAAAAGTTGAGTAGGTTGGCGTTGCAAAGAGAATGTAAAACTCTTCCAAGTGAGTTGTACTTTACGAATTTTCTAATATGTTCCATCTTTAGTCTTCATTTATTTTACAATGTTTGAAACACTGCTTTCATAATGATCTATTTGTTACTTGTGATTATCTATCAAATATGAAGCAATTATAAATTGAGTGATAATAAATCAATAGTTTCTAAATCATTGTATATACTATTACAAAAATAAAAAATATTATAAACTTGTTCATATTATTACATAAATAACATTAAACTTATTATATATTAAATTTTATATAATAATAATAATCTATTTTTAAGGTCACAGCCAAGCCAGCACACCAAATTGGTGTATGAGACCCTCTTGTTTGTGGGACAAGGGACCCCCGGTAAAGTCTACAAAGGTATACATACCCTACCCCCCTCTGGATTTGAACCTATGACCTCTTAAGAGGAAACACAAGTTCTTAACCATTAGGCCCACTCAAGCTGTATAACTTATTATATATAAATTATATATAAAAAAACAAAGAATATTATAACTTTGTTGATATTATTACATAAATAACATTAAATTTATTATATATTAAATTTTATAAACTTATTATATATTAAATTTTATAATATTATTATTATATATTAAATTTTATAAACTTAATATATATTAAATTTTATAATACTATTATCTTATATTGATCAAATATAATTGTAAATATATAAATATGTATATATATGAAAAGGAAGATATAAACTTTATATAGATAAATATTTACATATATAAATATATCATTATATAAAAATTATTATTCTTTTAATAAATAAGATTTTATCTTTAAATTTTTATGTTTGTAATACTAAATATTATATATTTTAAATACAAATATATACATATTTATATATACGGAAGAACAATATAAACTTTATAAATATAAAGTATATAAAAAATAGAGGAAACATATAAACTTAAAATATATATTTAGAGATATGTATCGAGGGAAGATAGATGGTGTTTTAGGGGCTTGGTAGAAAGGGTTGAGGTAAAAGGTTGCAATGTCAAAAGTTGTTTGTCTTCTCAATGAATGGTGTGGTAAACCTCCATGTTTCTATGTTTCCTTTATACAAGTTGAGACACTTTGAGGGCATGAGTCAAACATCGCCCAAATAGTGAACCAACTCTGGGCATGAGCCAAACACTCAACTTCAAATACATTCATTTTAATTACAATATTTGTATAATATCAATTAACAACATTAATATGAAACATCTCTCAAAATTTTTATAATCTTAATTAACAACATTAATAAGAAATCTTTTTAATAAAAACTTTTTTGAATTACTTCAATATTTCCATTCACCCAGTTAAGATAAGAGATATACTAATTACTTTAAGATCTTTATTTCTAAAACCATTTAACTGACACATTCACATTCTTCTTTATATGTGTCACGTCAAATAGATATGCTATGTGCAAATACCCATAATGCCATAGTCTATTGAAGATGGATTACTCTTTCATACATCATGGAGGCACGTTTCGCCACGTTGTTGATACCAAAAATGAAAAAACTTTTTCTAGTATATAATAGCTAGAAACATAAACCCACGCTAGTTACAAAAAGTATGTAATTGAAAGCACATGCTTGCCATTAATCCTCTCATATGCATGTTTGCACCACTTAGAATTATGTAATTGAAAGCACATGCTTGCCATTTATCCTCCCATATGCATGTTTGAACCACTTAGAAGTCATTCTTTATGAATTTAGGCTCCTTTCCCTTCTAATGAAAATATGGTTTCATTTGTTATGTAGTTTTGGTGTTAGTGAGAAAATTCATGTACTCATTATATACTCACTCTTTCTTTCTTTTTCTTTTTTTTTTTAACATCGTAATATTGTTTGTGTCTAACATATAGAATAATGTTATTAAGAAGGAAAAAAATATTGACTTTTTAAAAGTAAATAGATGATGTAATGGTAAAGTGTACTTAATGTATATAGTCATAGGTATTGGTAATTGTTCATGTATTGTTTGAGATTTAAAACATGTTATCTCAATTTGTATAGTGATGATAATGGATAATTTTTAAAATTTATCCAAATAAAAGTTCAAAATATAAGTTTATATCTTTAACTTGAGACTTTCCTTTATCTTTCAAAACAATACACATATTTATGACTTTAAGCATAAAAACTATGTAACAATTTTGAAAATTAGTATAGTTTATTGTATGCAAATGAAAGGAGATACCTAGAACAATTAATGTCAAAATTGTGTGTTTCTCCTTCATCAACATTTGTAAAGGAAGGTTCTTTAATATAATAAGAAAACTCCACATTAAGTAAATAAACATAATCTTTCCAAATGGATTAACACTATCATCTCTTAATCAAAGCCTTGAATTTCCATTATCATATCTAAAAATGGGTAATCCTTCCTTAGTGTCTCTCCATGCAGAACCATTAATAGGAATTTGCATAACACCGTTCTTACTTTTATTATGTGCATGATCATTCATCAATGGTGCTAATTTCTCGCACCTAAATAACATTTGGAATTATTGAATGATGGGGATATGGTAGAGAATCTTATGAATCACTTTATTTGTCACTTGATCCTTCTAATACCTATTAGTTCTACATTGGGGCCCTTCTGTATTTTGTGCATTATCATGTCCATGGCACAAGATGCAACATTATAAGGATATGCCTTAATTTTGTATAGTACATCCCTAGGTTTTTTTTAAAGAGAAGATGTTTTTGGATATATCCATCACAAAGTGTTTGGCTTTAGGAAGAGAACATCACTTAATTATCTCAAAAAAATACAAACTAATGTATCTAATATTCGTTAATGTATCATCCTTAAAATGAATGGAAACATTGAAGATCTTAGAGTTATATAAAACATTGGATACCTCAGTATATATGTGAAAAAAGTATTTGAAATACCATTTATGACTTTCAAGTTTGTCAAAACAAAATGGTGGATAGAAGACTTGTCTTTGATCCTTTGTATAACGGTTTACTTGCTTACAAATAAGATGTGTATCACAAATCATAACATCGTCATCATTGATTACATCCTTCTCCATGGGGGTACTAAATTCATGGATCATGGATTTTATCCCACCCTCTACATGTAATTCATAATATTCTCTTCCATTATATTGTGGTGTTCACTAGGGATTGTGTTGGTGGGAAATATAGGATTAGGTTCATTGCCATCATCATTTTTATCGTTGTCATTATTTGGAGGGAATAAAGTATTCACTCGAGGAATTCTTATCTTTGTAAATAACAAACCAAAAAATATAATTAGGAAATGTTGGAAACATAAAAAGTTCGAAAATTTTAACAAAAACAAAAAAATATATATCTTCTAATAGTTGGATCATCTTACCAATGGCCAATATGTACTCCCCCTTTAACAGTGGTTATATTTTTTACAATGTTCTATGACTATCTAATATAAAACTATTCTCCTCTATAAGTCTAGCCCAAAATGACCTCTTGTAGTTGAAAGTATGGCATGATGAGTTTCTTGTTATATTTGTCATTCGATGAATCACCAATCAACCATAGTCATCAAATTTTCCCTTGATTGATTTATACCATATTGATAGTCCAAACAACTCCTTCGCATATATATTATAAATGCTCTCCCCTTGTAATTGGGTGGTGCCTCTCTTGTTTGTCACTTGTCATGCATACATTTTGGTTCCACATTTTCATATTCAAGCCATGTTATCTTATCCATGGCACCTACCAACTAGTCATCCCACCACTTATCTCCACCTATCTATTGAGGCATCCATGATCTTCCTTGTCACGCAATTTCCTACCTTATCAATGAACCTTAAATAGGATTTCTCAACTATAAATATTACTATGTAGCTAGGACTTCCCAAGTAACGCCCTAGATACAAAGTGGGGTGACCCCCTCTACACCCTCAATGCCATATAAATGGGCTTGCCATGCATCCTAGCCTCACATGGAGTTCCCTTCTGTGAGAGTGGGTCAGCCTCGTGAAATTGCTAGTTGTAATGAAATTTTTTAGTATTGATGGGATTTAAGTGAGGTTCATTAGAATCACGTTTATCCCTTGAATATGTTTCATGTGTGAATTTATTGCACTTTATAGTGTGGTGAGGAATGTAATAGAGAATCATTAGCAATATTCAATATCCACAAATGCACATCACACAACCATGGTAGCTACAATAAGTGATCATGGTGCACATATGGATGACTTAGCACCATTTGAAGGTGTTCTTGATGATGACCAAAGCAACATCATAGTGTTACCTCATTAGGTTTGTGTGTCATCGCAATGCTATCTTATCAAGGTGGTGCACCACCACACTAAATGTTTGTTTCCATATGACATACGGTGTGTTTTTGTGTAATAGTAGCACCTTTGTTGGTGCTATTGTGGATGACTAAGTGTGCCATGGGTGTTGCTTATATCTTTGATTAGAAAAATAAATGGTGTATTATATGTGCCACACTCTACAATGCTCTAAGGAGGAATAATGGCATCATGTATCAATGCTACATGTTAATACACATGCACTAGTATATGGACGCCCCAATGCATTCATTAAATTTTTTAAATTTGTAGGACCAGTTAGATATTTAATGAATAATAAAGACACCATGTACAGTGAATTCATACATCATTTGCAAACCAGATAGAATGTGCATAGTAAAAATGGGTGCACCAAAGACGGTGTGCTTAAGTAAAATGGGCACACTAACATGTTTTACCCATTTTTTCTGCAGCAAAATTAAAATTCAATATTGAATGAATATTACAAATGGTTTGTTTATTTTATATCTATATTTTCCTATTGAGATTTGAAAGCGATTTAGAGACAACCATAATAATAGCAGGTCAACGTGTATAACTTTATGTGTATGTGGGAATCTCAAGAGAGTGAGACATATATGTTTCCTTGTCCTATTATTGCTCAAACTTACATCCTTTTGAGATATGTTGGCCTCCTCAAGTTTTATGAGCAAGCTAAATTCCTCAAGGGGGACAGAGACTTATTATATTAGTTTCTCAGTCATTGGGATCATGGCAGAAAATCCTTCAAGGTTAATCTCGATCTATGGCACCAACTCACAAAGGAGGATATTTATTTCATGACTGAGCTATCTAAGAGGGAGGAGGATTTTCCCCATTTCCATAATTTGTCACTTGGTGTTGTAGGAGAGATCTAGTTGGCATTTGTGAAAATATTATTGACCCTAGTGACTTCTTGGGTACTAGGGGCCAACTATGAATACATTCTTTTCGAGTGGAGGAGGTTATAAGTGTGTGCTTTATCATCATGACACTACACACCATACCACTAATTTACAATGCATTATTTTCCTATGATGTATTATGTGCATAGTATTTTCCTTTTGTTGATACTGAGAGGGGGATGAATCAATATCAAGTACAATTTAAAACCTTTTTAAACTTACACTTAAACCATTCAACTATATCCAATGAGAAATGAACAATAGTATAAGAGTTACACCAATACACCACAATACACTATGCACAATATATGAGAAATAATCAATGGTTATTGTTCAAGGGAAGTAATGACTTCCAAAGGTAGCTACAACTTCCAAATGTAAAGGGAGGGATAAACCTCCAAGAGGAATATAAAATCCTCCAATATCAAGAGAGGATTTAACTCTCCATCCTTGCCCCTTCCTTCCACCCAAGAATATATGAGAGAGAATAAAACTTTACATTAAATCATCACCATCAACCAACCATCACATAGAACCTGATAATGCTTCCTGAGACTTCTTCAATTTATGCAATTCTTGAATTCTTGGAATACTCTAATCATGTAGATAATATTACTCAATGTATTATCTGAACTTATCCAAGTTTCACTCCTTGAATCCTCCCCATAAAGAAGTTATAGAGAGAATGGTAGACTTTGTTCAATTATGGTTTATTTAGGAGACCAAACTTGTACATAATTCCCCACGCTCAATCTTTAAAATCAGATTTTGAAACTCGCACACCAGACACTACAGTCCGTAATCTTTCCAATGCAATTTTTCCCACTTCATTTGGATTCTCTATGAAGAAGCTATTACTTTTTTACCCGGAACACATGTTTATTGACTAGCTTCACGACTGGTCAAAAACTCTCTCTTCCACAGAGTCTATTTCCATAATTGTAGTGAATCAAGAGATTAAACTTTTACCACTAGTACCTTGATATGTCTTCTCAATACCATATCAATTTCACCATCTGAATCGTTCTACAAAAAATGTTATAGATAAAATGGTAAGATGACCTGAAAATAACATACCTTAGAACACATCACCAAAAGACTTCATCCTCCCTTGAAATTCGGCCTTCTTTACTTCTAATTTTCCTCTGAAATTCGACTTGCATATCAAATGAATGTATAATTATATTTGTTTATACCATTTATGTCACTTCCTTTTAATATTAGGGCTGACCTGACACTTTCTTATTTTGTAGTTATGTTCTTTAATTATCTCTAGGGCCTACATGTACTTCCTTCTTCAATTCACTTTGTCATCTTCAAAAATTCATTTCTCCTCAACCATGAGGATCCACGTCACGTGCCACATACCATCGGAAACAGCATGATGTATACTATCCATCCATGGGTGTTGTATCTACATGTGCATTTTCCTTCATGCCCAAATACCTTCATCAATCTTGCGGTCCAAAACCCATGACTAGGGTTGACATCAATGACAAAAACCAATCTTCCAAAACTCTCCCCCTTTGTCATTGATGGAAACACTCATGCTCCCCCTATCATCATGATCCTAATTTCTCTCCCCCTTTGACATCAATGGCAAAGGGTAGGCAAAAGGTAACTCTCTTCTTTGGGGCTACTCCCCATGAACATGTGGCACTCAATAATACTTCATCCTTATTTTTTGTCTTTGGGACTTTTTCTTCCTTGGAATCCTTTTTTGTGGCTTCTATATTCTCTCTCTTCTTCATGTTTAGGATGTATATGTTGTTCGGTCTTCTTGTTGCAGTTGCAACCAATCTTCCTGAGCTATTTTCTCTGATTTTACATTTTCGGGAGTCAAACGTAAGAGTGTATCCTTGATCACATATTTTGTTGACACTGAGGAGATTATGCTTCATCTATTCAACCAATAGGAATTTTCCTACTTTTACATTTTCACTTCCAAGCTTTACAATTCCTTTTCCAAGTATTTTAGTAGATGAGTCATCTCCAAATATAATATTTCCACCCTTTTTCTTCAAGCTGACAAATTTGCTTTGATCTCCGGTCATATGAGATGAGCACCCATTGTCTATGAACCATTCATCTTCTTCTTTGCATGCTTTAGCGAACAATGTTATTTGACAGTTTTCATTTTGTGGAATTTTACCATTCATGTAGCTTGCATAGTTATTCCTTTCATTGATTCTACAATTGATTGCCTTGTGTCCAAAATTTCCACAAGTATAACAATGTCCAAGAAAGAAATTTTGATACTTGGGAGTAAGTGATCTTCTTTATGGTGTGGTCCATCTGGGTTCACGATCTATTCTTCTGTAGTTTCCTTCATAATGATTTCTTTCATACCTAATGGGAGAGGATCTTCTTGATGTCTCATTCCTTCTAAAATCTAGTCTTCTATCTTGTTGTTCAACTTGTTCTGGAGTGTTGGTTTCATCATTTTCATCTTCCTTCTCTTGTTTTGTTGTCTTCAAACTGTCATTGTATCCTAGTTATGTCTTGTCATTTGGAGATCTTTGATTGCCAAGGATCTCATCTAATTTTTCAATGATTTTTTCGAACTTCTTCAACTTTTCTGTTGTCAATAGTGGCTCCCCTTTTGTGTGATCCAATTCTGCTTTCAATTTCTCATAATCTTTTAATTGTTTCTTCAAGCTATTAATGGTCTTTTCAAGCTTGTAATTCTCTTCTTCACAACTACTCAATTCACCTTTTAGTATTATGTTTGTGTTTCTAAGCTTGTTATTTTCAGTTTCAACGTGCTTCAACTTTTCAATATTCTCATCTTCTTGTTCACTCTCTACATTGTCTTTCTATCCCTAAAAGGAATCAAGGTTGGTTTCTTCGTTTGAATCTTCTTCATAAATGATTTCTTCTTCTTTAGAATTCTTGTGATCATCATCCTAGGTTTCTTGGGTTATGAAGAGGACTTCTCCTCCATCATTATCTTCTTCATCACTCTCATCTGAGGAGATGTCATCATCCTTGGAGTAGAAGCTCTTTTATTGTTGAGACTTCTCTTTTTATAATAGCAGTTTTCAACAATATGTCATATTCTTCCACAGTTAAAGCATTTGAGAGGAGACTTGCCTTTGTATCTTCCACTTCCCTTTTGAAACCTTCTTACAAAATTTGTAATTTCTTCATCAAGGTCATTATCCTTGTCTTTTGTCTTCTTTATGGCTTTAAAGGATGCTTCATTGTTTGGCTAGTCACTTTCTATACCTGTTCTCATTTCATATGCTATAAGATACCCATGTAATTAATCCATTGTCATTTTGGTCAAGTCCCTAGTTTCTTCAATGGCGGAGACCTTAGCATCATACTTCAAGAGAAGTGATCTCAACACTTTTTGT
>SNQJ01S0043158.1:28559-42117 GCA_010110895.2 Picea sitchensis | reverse complement strand
TTTTATTATCTTTCATCAAAAGGAGCAGTTGGAAATTTATCTACAAGTTAGTTTGTGCAAGAGTGGGTAACAAAAATAGCCACATGAGCATTTATTGTCTAACACATTGTCCCTTAGAGGCTCTTCAAGTTCTACACATGATTAAGTGGTTATTGGTTGTTCTGTGGATTTTTCAAAGAATCAAGAAACTCCTTGCTCTCTTAGGTCGAATCTAGAAAGCAAAGAATCAATTTTTCAAGTTGTAAATACACAAAAGGATGAGTGATCCATAGAATTTAAAGAACCAAACATGTAGTACTGAGGAAAGATGAAATCCCATGCAAGGCATGAGCTCTATCTCTTTTTCTTCTTGTTAATTAGCATGTATTTTGTTGTAGTGTGCTTCTCCTTATCCATTTTGTTGGGAAATATACATGTTGAAATGAAATGGGTTGGAAGATGAATGTAACTTAGAATTGTATACCTCTCAATTCTTTATGTTGCGTAGTTAGCTCCAAAATTCTATCATTTTTTGTATGATTTTGGTTTGTCTAGTTTAGTCGCTATGTTTGTTGATATAATTTGATATCCATTAGATTTAAGAAAAACATCTTGCAAATAAAATCATGAAAATAATTCTAATTTTGTATATTCATATAAAAAGAGATTAAAAAGGACCTTCAACTAAAGAGGCCTTGATGATACTATCTATTAATACTAATCTTACAAAAAGAGAAAACATGCAAATCTTACACATCAAAATGATTCATAATTCATTTAAGATATTGTAGTCCCAAAAAAAAAAAAAAATTCAAGATGATGGTTGTAAATAGATGTTAAATTTTCATATCTAACATCATGAAATGAAGAAAAATGATTTTAGTTTTTGTATTAAATTTTTGGAATTATTAAAACTTGGAGATAACTAATAATTTTTCCTCAATATACTCATTAAACATGTTTGGATAATTGCCACTAATTATACTTTTATTCTCTACCATGATTTGGGCCCATCATTTCTTTAAAATTCTTGTCATTACATAACTACAAAAACTAACTAGAATTGTGATCATTAAGAATACATATATAGTTGGCCAATTAGAAAAAAAAAATCGTTATAAAATGACACATCCACAACATAAATTTTGAAATAAAACATGTACATATCACTCTTTGTTGCCATCACCTTGATTATTCTCCTCACTTGGCATGATTGTCTTTAGATAATGTTCACAATTTTTATGGTCTTGACTCAAGCAATTTATGGTTCATTCTTTTAATGCTATGTCACATCTTCAATCCTTCCATTGTATACAATGAATAAATTAAAGTTTTTCAAGTTATATTTTTTCTCAAATATTCTAATTTACAAGAAAAGTTTAATGCTCGTTTTCAAATATTGTTGGTATATTCTATTATTATCTTGTAATATTGTTTTGAATTATTCATGTCACCAACAAATATTTTCTCAAACTCAAATAATTAATGGAAGACATGTTTGAAATCTTGATTTTTACCTTGGCCTTCTTTGTGTGATCTTGACCATTCCTTTAGTTTCTATAATAGCAAGTGTATTACTTCCCCCAAGTACAGTCACAACCTTCATCTTGTTATTTTTCAATACATGCATAGATGACTTTGTTCTTAGATGCATTCTCATATTCGTTTTGACATTCACATAGATAGATTTATTGACATGTTAGTGTGGTGGTTGAGAATTATTTTGAATTTCATATCCAACATCATAAAATGAAGAAAAAATGATTCTAGTATTGTATTAACTTTCTAGAATTACTGAAATTCGGTGAAACTAATCATGCCTAAATATACTCGTCAAACATCTTTTTGAAATCACCAGTCATTATACTTTTATTCTCTATCATGATTTGGGTTGTTCATTTATCTAATAATTGTCATCACATAACTACAAAAACTAACTAAAATTGTGACAATTAAGAATGCATACATATTAGATGAATTGTAGAAAACCATAATAAAATGGCACATTCACAACATAAATGTTGAAATAAAACATGTACATGTCATTATTCATTACCATCAACCCATCACCCTAATTATCTTCATCAGTTTGCATGATACCATTGTAGTTATTAAAAGCATATTTTGATCTCATACTATGTCTTAGTATGAACCACAAATCCCTATCCAACACATATGGGTAAAAGAGAACTTGGTTTCATCATTTTTGGAATATGTAAGGCTCCTTATTTTCATCCCATATATTTTAAGAGTTAATAGTTATTATCCCACTATAATGTCTTCCTTACATTACTATGATCAAATGTATCTCCCTACTTGCACCTAAAAATAACACATTGGAAAGATGAGAAGTCAACTTGCGTGATCTCTTTTATCTTTTCAATGAAACCTAAATTTCACTCTATTAGGTTACGATCAGTGTGGCTAGCATGAGTAGGTTGGTAGAACTCAACCTCCAATCCACAATCAAGTATGGCATTTCCATCATTATCATCATCAATGTGAAAATGATGTCCATGTGCCCACATAAATGGGAAAAAATGCACCTAAAAAAATGTGAACAAAGGATCGTATCACATGTCTAATAACCTAATAATCATTATAAACACATGATACACATTATAATTCAAACATGCATTATAAAACAAACAATAAACACAAAGATATTCTTACAGAGATGTTGCAACCAATCCCTATGTTTAGTGCATCCTCTACACCACACAGGTAACAATCATACGTTCCATATTTATCTCTAAAATGGTTAGCCACCCAACCATTGGGAGTCAAGACATATCATTAGCATATTTTAGTTTTAAATTATTAGAATAAGGCATTTTTCTTCCATTTAATCATCTAAAACAATTCATATCATCGTCCCATTTCCTTCTCTTTTCTTCATACAATGAAACCCATGGTTGTGTTGCTTCCACATTGTAAATAAATATATTGATGGCATAAATTTCTGAATTCAGTGATATAATCATGAAATCAAAACTAATAAAATGAGATCAAATCAATATATTTATTTGCAATGTAAACAATAAATATAAACATGATGCAAACAATAACGATATAAACATCACAAAAGAGAAATGGTTTCCTCTTTATCATGCACCCTTTTCCATTGGCTTGGAGTAGCTCACCTTCTCTTTCATCCTCATTCTGATGGTTGTCCCAAACCACTCCACTTGGTTTGTCATCAATTTTATTGATGTACTTACTATCATAATAGAATGACTCATATAGTATGTACCCCTTCACCATAAAACCCTAAGTTTTTTCTATTTTTCAAACAAAACCCTTCAACTTTTCAATCTAACTATCCAAGAAAAACATCCAACAACATGACACCACCCCGCCTACTTCAACCTCATAAACTAGGTTAATTAGAAGATGGACCTATAAGTCCATGAAACTCATGGGCATCAGTTCCTTCTCAAAAATACAAACAATCTTAGTTATCTCTCAACACCATTGTGAAATGTTAACCATGTGAATCTCTTTTGATGTAATCCAACATACAAATGCAGATAATTTTTATATGGCACGTCGCAGGTCTAGAGGGGAGTTGTGGTTCACATAACCATGCATGAACAAAGCATAACGGTACTACAAAATCAATATATACAAAATTAATTGGCATAATATTGTGAGTGCATACCATATAACCTACATTGTATAAAAAGAAGCATGTAATCCACATTAATATATGTGTGTGATTTGGTAAGTGGGAAATCTTAAGATCCTCCCAAAAATGCAAATTTCCTTTTCATATCAATGGGTACTTTCTCAATGTAGGTGTTGAAAAATTCAATATCATCAAACACATGTTCCCCATTTGAATCAAATAATTTTTCAATTTCCTTCGCCTTCTCTGTTTCATATGCCCTGAGCCAATCTATCGATGTCATTTTTTAGTCTCCAGGTTCTCACTAGTTTACCTTTAAAAGAAGATGTTTCTCTTCTATAAGGATGATCTTATGGGGGGAATACCCTCAAGCGGTTGTACATTAGATTTCATGGATTGTCAAACCACCTAAATTTATACAACGTCCACAACATTGACATCCATGATCCACTTTTGTTCCAAGACTTGTGATGTTATATGGAGCAAGTTAGCACCAAAAGAAAACAATTGCCAAATTAAGGATGTCAAATAATGTATGAATATAAACAAAACAATAAACATGCTTACTAGAGTAAACTTCTAGTCTTGGGTAATCATGCATAATGTACACACATATGCCATAAATTGTAAAAGACCTCTCTATTGGTATGGGTCTTGATACATCATATACTTGTATCCCTTCCCATAATTACTTCAATTTATCAATCAATGGTTGGATATATACTTACATTCTCTTCACTTACCTTCTACTAGGAACTATAAGATCCAACATAAAATGTTCATTCTTCACGGGAAACCATAGGGGGATATTGTCACTGGTCACTACCACTATCCAAATAGAATAATTGGTATTTTGGAGGGAATACATGTTAACTCCATCCATGGAAATGCTTAATTGAAGGCTTCATACTTCATCCTTCAATTTATCATGCATTGTATTTGAATCCACTAGGACCCAGATAACTCATGGATCACTTTCATGAAAGGCATGCCACCCCTACAACCCGACAAATACTTTGCAACTAAATATCCTTTGATTCTTTGGGATTATATGGATGTGCATCAACATCTTATGAGGAGGACCCTTTTACTACCCACATTTTGAATATATTTCTTTGTCTGTGTATTTGATTCTATAAAGAATATAATCACTTAGACAAGCATGATATAACACATACTTAACACCCAACATTCTCAACGGTTTCTTTGTCTCTTCATCCCTACCAGGGAGGACGTTGTCACTTGAAAGCACCTTATATTTTAATAACCTACAATTAGCAAGCAATATAAATGTACATCATCATTAAGCATGCTCAAAATCTATTTTCATTGTTGATTGTGTCATCATATTTGTTAAAATATAGGGGACTTAATGGTTAGTTACCTCAGTAGTGCCAAGAAACACAAGTTTGGAATATCATACATTTCTTTCGAAGTTGTATAGTAGCATTGTTGTCCCTAATTGGGTATACCATGACCCATGTCCAAAAAAAGGAGTGGTGGAAGTATATTTCAAGTTTTCGAAGAAACTGTCAATGATATGAACATCATCCCTGAGCTCATCTTGTTGGAATTATTTTAACATCATTCCCTTAAAGACATGGGTATCCCATAAGAATCACCCATACCAACCTCTATATCATTATTTTCATCTCTAATATTCAAATGAATAATATTATTCTAGGCATTATGAATTGGTAAATCAAGACATAGTAGGAACTAAATAGGTGGTTGATCCAACCATTCTTGGTATACTTCAACACAAATTTATTTTCGATTAGCAACCTTCTTTCGAGTTGATGTCATAGTGGGGTGGAAACAGTAGATGATAGACATATCACTCATTGTCAGAATCCTAATTGCAAAAATATTTTACATTAAATCGATGTTATTGGTAAACATAAGATAACATGATCACACATTAAACCGAACATTTATACGAAGCATGGAAATTTTTTTTCCAATACGCATGCAACCAACTGATTTATTAAACAAGTGTTAATTAACCAAGAAATATAAGTTAATTCCATTGAAAATCCAAAAACTCAATTAGTTAATGATATTTTCCTTATGCTCAAATGGGATGTCTAAAGGTAGTCCCAATACAATTCGTCGTCAATTAACAACTAGTGGTCAATGCAAGTTATAGTTTATTAACAACTCATAACCAAGAGACATACTATGTATTACATCCACAACAACAAATCTTGATGCTTTCCTTTTCACAAATAACTCTTTGTCATTAGAGTGTTCCTCGAACAAGTATTTGCATTGAACAATGAGCACCTACAACTATTTATGAATCTTGTAATGTTTCCATGAGTGCATGGATAACCATTGATATATAATAAGTTCTTCATGTCAAAATTTTCATAATCATAAGCATTCATGCACATGTTTGACATGGAAATGTTTATTTGTATTTAAAAATATTCTAGTAATCAGTCTGATTATAGAGAGAACCACAAAATGGCATAATTGCTACTCATTATTTGGGAGGAATGAACACATGTGAAAGGGTAAATAACCCCATATTTGCATCATCTATACTAAACTTCATAATCATGTAATAATTACCATAAAAGGAGAATATGATCCCCACATTACTTATAGGAAAGGAATACTTCCAAGCACCATACAAAGTAATATTATATCAGGCTTGGGATTTAAATTGCAAATGGATAGCGAGAGAGAAGTAAAAACTACCCTATAACAATTGAACCAACCTTGGTGTGTACTTGGACATTGTTTCTCTCAACTCATACAACTTTTTGGATCTCCTAGTAGAGATGCCTAGGGTAGTATTTCAATATCATTCTTTGGCTCACTATATTTCTTAGTTGACTCAACAGAAGGATATGGATTGGTCAATTTTGAATGAAACACAAATGATTTGGCTTCCAAATTTTCAAAAAAGGACCATATGGAAGTGTTCCTACGTGTATTTTCTATATCACCTATCAGTCCTTAACAACAATGGGAGATATCATACCATCAACTTTGGGTGGTAGCCATTAACATAATGGCACATTGCGACATGCCAAGATTTCATATTGGACACTTTACATTTTTGAATCGCCACATATTACTAGGTTGTCAAAAAAGAGATCCATTTCAGGGTGAAGTACCATTTCCCAAGATGGATACTGGAAGATAGTTTGTTACAGTTGGTGGGGTAAAGTGGTTCTCCATTTTCATACGTCATAAGCTAATGGTATATTGCTCCTGATAAGAGCTTGCAACATTTTGTATATTATATTACTAAAATATCATGCACATCCAAACTCGATCTCAGACTCAAGATCCTACAAAATCCAATGCACAATTATTCAAATGCACATGAAAAGGTAGTAGATATCTAATTAGATAATCAAAATATAAATAAATATAGACTTGTTGCAAAGAGAAATGGAGAACTTTGTGAACCTAGAATAATATGGAATGAGGAATATAAATAATTGGTTGTTTGATATAATCACTTTTCCCTTTTGCATAGAGCCAAAACTATAATCAATACAATTCTACATTCTAAAAGAAAGTGTGCGAAGAATGTTATATTATATTTTCAAATAGACTTTATAATGCATTTTTTAAGTAGTCGATGCACCTTCCTTGAATGAGGTGCCTTCTAGTTTCCATGATAATGTGGTGGGATCGAACGAGAAGGTGCCTTGCCAAATATGCTAGAAGGCTACATGATTATAGCAGCTTCCTTCACCTGTCGATTTGGAGATTGTTCTAGACGATACACTCAGGCATGTTGGGGTCCTTTCGAGGTCGAACAGGATATATGGTATTAATGAATAGGCATGGGAAGAGGACTAACCCGTTCATAAACTACATTTGCATGAAGCTTATGAGGCATGCTTGGTACCAGGGTTCAGAAATGGCATCAGGAATGGAGGTGGGTTGCATCATTCGTCCTATGAGAAAATCTTCAACATGATGAAGAGGAAGCATCCATGATTTATAATCACCCCCTCCTCATGATTATCTCGATCAAGCAATCCATTGTGGGTAAATTAAGGGTGGAGGTGGGTTGCATCATTCGTCCTATGAGAAAAATCTTCAACATGATGAAGAGGAAGCATCCATGATTTATAATCACCCCCTCCTCATGATTATCTCGATCAAGCAATCCATTGTGGGTAAATTAAGGGGATTTACTCTGAATATGATCTTGATAAATTGGGATTATGATGGTCATGAGGTAGGTTTAGCTCATTTATGGTATACTGACCATCCCCTCTCTGTTCTTTATTCTCCTACTAGCTTAGTTCTCCTTTTTGTCGGTCTGGAAATGGCTCCCAGAGGATGGAAACCTTCCCTCTCTCACTTAGTGAAGCCTTCCCAAGCAACGAAAGTTTCCATTGATGTTTTTGAATTGTATGAATACTTTGTCCCAATGGATGACAAACCCAAAATGAAGGAACTTGAGGCTTAACCTCGCCAAATCAAGGAATTCCATGAGGATGAATATGTGGAGGTTCAAGTTGGAGGTTTCATTCTTAATATGGGTTGTACCTAGACCATAAATTCGAAGTTTTATCGCACCCTTGAACTTTACTGGCACACCAAAACCATGGTGTTCATTGGTATGCTTCCCAAGGAGAAGGATTTTCGTCAAGTGAAAAGCAGACAGGAATTTTTGGAGATACAGATTGCTTATTTGATTTAGGTGGTCACCAAGCTCGCTAGATGACAAGGAGGTACCTTTGTTCCTCCTGCAAGGGACTATGAAGATCCTGAAACCTCGACTACAGCTGCTCAGTGAGGAACTGCTCTTACCAACTCTCAAGTTCAGCATGACAAGTGATATCGGTCTCTTTGATATTCAGTTTTTATTATGCCATCTAGGTTTTTAGATATGATAAAAAGTATGGTTAAGCATGAACTAGATATGAATTATAGTTTCAAACTTGTAACTCAACTGTTATATGTTAAGACTTGCTTTACCCTCAGGGGCAAGCAATATTTTTATTTATTTATTTATTTATTTTATTTTTATTTATTTTTATTTTTTATTTTTTATTTTTATTTTGTGTCCAAGGGACTGTCATGGTCTTTGTGAGATTGGAACAACATGGCCTACCCTATCTGCATATATGTAAATTTTGTCAATATTTAATATATAAGCTTACTTACAAAAAACAATGTAGTTGATGCAACTATTTAAAGTAAGAGAATTAGTGTTGTTGTTGATATGAGGCTCACTAGTACACTTTATTTTATTACACACTAGGAAAAACCTATGCTAAAATCTTTGCAAGGAGTACCTTTGTAAAGTACAATTTACGAAGGTTTATACTTCCATTTTCCCTAAATTACGTTACTCATGTGCATTTATGGTATTATAATGCACCATTATGCTTAATACTGAAGGATGTACCATGTGTCAAAAAATAGTTTTTTAAAAAACAAACAACATATTTGTCATCAATGAGCTGAAAAAATGAAACAAAAACAATAAAGGGAATTTCATTTTGTAAAAGTGAGTTAAAGAAAACCCTGATTAATCTTTGTACCAAAATTTAGAGGGGAGACTTCTACAAGAGACATTTACCAAGTAAGAGATCGTAGTGGATAGATTTTTTGAAGATCAGAATTTTTAAGGGGTCACTATGGGTCACATACACATATGTAGAGGAGAAATTTCTGGTATGTAAGTTCATTCTCTTCATCTCAACAAATTTTCCCTCAATTGATTCACAATTTCACAAAAATATATATATATATATATTCCTAATCATATTTATAGTTCATTTAAACATAATATAAGGATTTAAGACTCACCTTCCCTGGCTTTGTTGTTGCTTCCTTTCATTTTTTTGTTGCTGTAAATATTATGTAGTGGCATGTTCATACTAACCACAATAACTATGTTCCTAATTTGAGATAGTATTTAACAATCACTCAATTACAATAAGTGAATTTAAAGCATAAAATTGGCCTCGTTTCATGGATACCCAAATGTTAGATTTATAACATTTAAACTAATATTTCACTAAAAAATTAACAAACGATTCAACAACATATTACTTTCAATTTTGAGTAGAAATCTATTACATATTAACAAGAAAAATACTTTTTTATATACTTGAGTTCATACTTCTGTAGAATATTCCAACTAGTCACATATGAATCCTTCATTCTCTACTTTCCTAGAGTGGAATTATTAACCTCACTGCCAACTAGGATCCTATTCGGATTCCTAGCTCTAGGAAACCCTTCGATTTCCTATCCCTTTATGCACGAGGCTCCAAGAACAACAATCCACAATCAAGCTCTTAAGAAGAATGTCACAAGAAAATATGTGTTTCAAGAATTCTCCAATTTCTCTACCAACTCCAACCTTTGAACCCCCTTCAATACTACTTCCTCCTCTCTATTTATCAAATTCACATGCATGCCCCCCTAAGTCTCCTCAACCACCCTCATTAATAGGCCATCAACCTCCCATTCAATTTTTTAGGAAATATATGAATTAAATAATTTAATAATAAAATAGAAAGAAAAGTCTTCCTTCTCATGTTAACTTATTAATGGAAATTGACATTTTTCCCAAAACATTTATGGCAACCCACCATACCCATTTAATTCGTCATGCCAACCAATAATCCAATTCAATGAAGTTATTTAATGCTACTAGATATTATGTGTATGTAATAGAATTTCCATAATCATTAAATCATTAATTTAACAATTAATAACCTAGTTTAGTAATTAATACTTCAAGTAATTGTATTGATGTACATGCACAGGTTATGTAAGTGTAGCTAGCATACACATATCTCATGCATATATTAATAATAAAAAATTGTTTCCTCAATTGTGCATTTCTTGTATGTTCACAATCAAGCATATATGATGGTAAATTAATTAAATGTATCATTCATTAATCTTTAGTAACAAAATCACAATAATTTAGCACTCATTGATCATCACATCAAGATTATCATAAATTAATTAGACAAACGTATTTAATCAAGATAAGAAATAAAATCATGGTGGTCTATAACAAAGGATGACACCACCAAATACCTATCAGGATACTAAAAAAACTCGCAATCAACTCTAAGTACATAGTCACCATTACTTCCATCATCCACCTTCCACATGTTTCTTTCTTGCAATGTTTTATAGCCTCAGCTATACCAACCTAACTCCAAATATAACCCTAAGGTGGAAGCGTCAACTATATAGACCTATCTTCCTTAGTCGGCAACTAGCAGTCTTCATAACAGATCTAAGAAAGAATGGCTAATATCGACCGTTGATGACTCCAGGTTTCAGAGGATACAAAGTGGGTAACACCTCCACCCCTAATGATATAACTAGGATCAACACCCTAACATTGAGCCACATTGTGCAATTACTATTCTTAGAGCCATGTCATTGAATAATCACTTCAAGTTACCTCAGAACTACAATCATTTGGTTATTGCATAGCCTATCAACCTATAGGTTAGCTCACCAATAACACGCACACATTCATGTGATAATACATATTATGCATTGACGTTCAATTAAGAAATGTAGGATTATTTACATCGTGCCTCACACATTTTATACATTCACAACATAATTTTGATCTAGTATCCATGTACCAAAATTTCACATTTTAATTTGCATGCTTAAATAAAAATATAATGATAAAAATGATTTCATGTCAACACATAAATATGCCTACATGTCCACATATCAAGTGTCTCATCAGTCTTTCCAGTCTAAGAAGATACTAAGCAAACAAATATTAGGATAAGTCATAGTATAGTTCTAGTTGCCTAATGTCAAATGTGGGGTGTTGCATGCACCCACCCTTTAGGAAACTTCATATTGAAGTTATGGTCATTAGCAATATAATGAAATTCATGACACAATTTCTTTTTGTCTTCTCTGATAGCAAGCCCTAGGATATACAAGTCCCATTATACCTTCACTTGATCAAAACATGTCAAAGCCATCTATCCATTATATTTACTGGATTAATTTGGAATGAGCTCTTGTTGGCCACCTAAAAATTATTTTTTTTATATCATGGGATGTGTTTGATATATACCAACATGAAACTGAAATAGATATTATATTATACACCTTACATAGGTCTAGTGGTAATGTGAGTTGATAAGTGATTGGTCTTATCCTCTCAAGGATTTGAATGGTCTAGTCAAACCACAAAACAATTTGACATCCTTTCCAAATATTATTACCCTCTTCCATATTATGATTTGTAGGAATACTTTGTCCCCTATGTCAACATTTCATTTGGTTTTGTGGGCATCAGCAGAACTATTTTCTCGATTCCTAGTTTTATTGGGCCTCTTTCTAACCTGCACCACTTGTTCTTTCATTTCTTGATTTAACTAGATCCCAATTTGATGATATCATGTATGATCTACCATATAATAGATTGAATTTTTCCATGCCAATCAATTAATCATGTGTTGCCAATACATACTTTTAGAGGAAGAACTTTCTACCCACAAGTCTCCTAATAAACTAGGTGTTACCTCCCAAATTGTATGTAATGATGAAAGCCCTAATCCACAAGGTACAAACAAGGGAAAACTCTAGGAATGTCACCATTATCACCTCAAAAATCATCCTATGTTGCTTTAGGTTGGCTCTAGGGGTTTATTCCCTATTAGGATTACTAAGACCAAGCAATGAATCACAAGGTGACACTGAGATCAGTAGCCTTAGTAAAACAAGGTTTGGAATTTTTAGGGTTTTTAGAATAAGTGATTGAAGGACATCAAGATATTAATTTCACATCCAACTATGGAAATGGAGTCAAGATAAATCAAATGGTAAATGAGGTCAAGAAGAAAACCCTTTGGGGAGTTGTTATTTCTTTAAAGGATTAGGGTTTGAAACTAGCACCAAGAGTTTGAGTAATCCCTCATAGAATCAAGATCAACAATGGATTCAAGATTTACAAGAATTGTTTCCTCATGGGAATAGCCTTCACCATCCAAAATCAACTATGACTTGATGAAATTACTTAATACTTCATCCAAGGAAAAACATAGCATGGTATCAAGATCTCACACAATCAACAAGGAAGAATGAGGACAAACCCTAAACTTCTTCCTCCACTTGAAAAATTTATCCCTCTATGGATCAATCTTGAAAGGCCTTGTAGAAGACTTGAAAATTCCATCATTAATTTTCATGCACCAAAATAAAACCAAGTAGGAAAATCTTCAAGAGTTGACAACATTCATCCACAAAGAAAGAACCCTTAACACCATAAATGCTCCAAGAAAAATATAATGATTAGGATCCAAAGAGGGAGCTCCAAATTATCCAAACATGAGTATAAGTGAGGAATGGATCCTCTATTTGTAGAGTGAGTCCTAACCTCCTCTTACAATAAAAATAATAATTTCTCATGTAATTCCTTAAGTCTATCCTAAGAAAAAATAAATTTAACTACTAATTCTAAAACAAGAATAAATAAAAGTGGTCAAGCCACATGTACAATGAATAAGATGAAGTAAACCCAAAAGGTGAGGTATTCTCCTCCATGGAAGGGTGTATGATGTCCTCAAGGAGCCAAGTTGGCCTCCAAAGGCCCCAAGAAACATGTAGCTACTCCTAAAAATCCTCCAAGGTAGTTGAATGGGCCTCCAATGGTCAAAAATGTCCTAAAAAAGGTCACATAAAAATCTCCAAATGGAGTGGTTGTTCAACAACATAGGTATTCCAACAGAGGATAAACACTTTCAGTAACCACTCACATAACCATATAAAATATAAACACACCGATGTTTTCACATGGTAAAACCCCTACAGGGAAACATCCACGGCCCCAGCCAACACGACCACTTGGAGAAGTTTATTAATGCAAAGAAAAAGATTGCATAGAGATTTTACAAGAGAGTTTATAACAATCGATCATCAGCAAATGAACATCCATGCTCTTTAAATAGAGATCATGGACCAATC
>SNQJ01S0043158.1:1104-23740 GCA_010110895.2 Picea sitchensis | reverse complement strand
AAAATTTTGCTTCTCGATGACAACAAGGGTTAGATATTAGTTAGCTTACCAGGAAGATGCACCTTTTCCTATCTGTTTCTGATTTTCCAAGATCGCACAGGGCGCGGGGAAAAGAGCATACACAGATCTAAAAGAGTAGAAACCTAGAAATAAATAAAACAAAACCAAAATAAAACCAAAATACTACTTTGCAAAAAAATTTAAAAATGCGTATTCAAGCTTTATACCTCTGAATCTGACTGTAATGGTCGTATCTTGGGAAAACGGAAACCTTTTCGAGTGAAAAGAAAAGTGTTCTTGACTGAAATGAGTGCTCCAGACGCAATGTAATAATCCTCTCAACCCATAAATGTATGAAAATGATAGAAAGTGGAGATGAGGAAACTCGGATTCACGATCTCGATCTACAATAGGAGCGGATCTTCAAACAGGCTCTGATACCATGTTCGAAAACACTAGTATTCCAACAGAGGATGAACACCTTCAGTAACCACTCACATAACCAGATCTAAGATCAACACACTGATGTTTTCACATGGTAAAACCCCTACAGGGAAACATCCACGGCCCCAGCCAACGCGGCCACTAGGAGCAGTTTATTAATGCAAAGAAAAAGATCACAGAGAGATTTTACAAGAGAGTTTCTCACAATCGATCATCGGCAAATGACCCTCCATTTTCTTTAAATAGAGATCATGGACCAATCGGGTGTTAAGTCACAGATCAATGGTCGTTAAGATCGAGGAGAGTATGAACCGTCAGATCACTCTATGTCAGGAACATATCGTGATCGTCAGATTTACTAAATACAAATGCATACTAATGCATACTAAAGAAACACACTTTTACCTAACGACACAATATACCAAGTAGATCTTACTAACTCCTAAGTGTCTAAATATCCTAACAGTGGCTCCATGAAATAAACTCCATAAAAGTGATCTATAATGTTCCTTAAGCTCCAAATAATCCTTATAATAAGTGGTCACGTCCACACCACATGTCAAGGCATCTCCATGTAGTGTGGGAATGAGTTTTTCAAGTAAAAAATCAACCATAAAAACCTCCAACAGTCACATTGACGTCCAAATGCAGGGGGTTGGCCTTCAAAATTAGTCCTACAAAATTATGTCCAAATCATCATAAGTTTAATTAATTGATTTCCACATCATTTATTTTAAGGCCCAAGTCACTCAAGTGACTTCTTCCAAAACATTAAATGCTACAAATATACCCCCATAGTTGTCATAGTACTCCCATGTGTGGGTTGGCCCTCTAAACAAATGATGATTAACTCATAAAAGAAAAATGGAGAGAGCTCAAGTTTATTCCACGTGGCATGCCAAGGAGTGGCCCATGTGTGCACAAACAACCCAAAAATTCTCCGAGAGGTGTGACCATTTCCTTGGGAGACATGATATGCCTCGAAAAACATTGAAACTATCCACAAATCAAAATGGAACTAGCTACTAAAGAAGTGTCATGGCATGCCATCAAATTGTTTTGTTCATCAAAATGTATGTTAATACCCATACAAAGAGAATGGGTAGCACTAGGAATACTTAAAATTTCATTTCCAACACATAGATCACTCCCTTCCCCTAACCCATTTCCTAGGTGGGGATAGATGGTATCACAATCCCTCTTATGCTTAGGATTGCCAAAAAGGAAATCAAACTCATGAACAAACCACGAATCTTGACCTTCCATGTCTACATGGGTACTTCATACAATTTTATGATTTATCTAACAAGCCTCTCTCAATTGTCAATCATGACGTAGTCTATCCTTACAATGTGAAGTGCATGCCTTTAATTGACTTAATAATCACAATAATAAGTGGTTCACGTCACCTTTGAAGTAGAGGTTATCTTTCCAAAATTAGAAGGATAAATGTCGTACCAAAATTTAAATAACAATCTCTACAATACATATGATTGGAACTATTTTAAGGGTATCTACTTTATAACTCTCACTACTCAATCATTTTGTAGAGATAAGCATACTCCTCCATAAAGAACTTCATCAAATTTTAACGTGGGAAATGAGCTATTCCACCTAACGTATAGTCCCACTATAGCTCTTATAGAAATTGGTTCAACATGCCTACTTTATGTCAAGTCAAGATCCATATGACTCTCAATTGGTGCTTGGAGCCATTAATATACTAGTTGCAACAACCCCTAATTAGTGGACACCTTATCATAACCCAACTCCATTTTATTATCACTCATATTTCGGTTAATGCAAAGACATGCTTCTCTTATTAATATATTTTTCATATGTTCCATATAGGACCCCCACTTTTAAATTATACCCTATTTTTTTTACCACAAGTTAAAACCTTATCTCATCATTGGAACTCTGGTTAATGAATTTTATACTGATATCTATATAAATTATGTTTATTCATGCATACAATCCCATCGGGGTTTCTTCATAATTATAACCAGTTATCTTTGAAATTGATTATCACTCAAGCTCGATTGGTATGATACATACATTGTCACTCATGAATTGGTGCAAAAATAAATCCCCGATGCTTAGGAACTTTTATTAAGATATTGTTAATTGATCATTATGTGATGTAGTTACTTCATGATTAGCGAGAAATATAAATGTAAATGTATTTCATAATTAAGAAATATAAATGTACATCATCACTAAGCAAGCACAAAATCTCTTTTCATTATTGATTGTGTGATCATATTTGTTAAAATATAGGGGACTTAATGGTTAGTTACCTCAGTAGTGCCAAGAAACACAAGTTTGGCATACTAGACATTTCTTTCAAGTTGTACAGTAGCATTGTTGTCCCTAATTGGGTAGACCATGACCCATGCCCAAAAAAAGGGGTGGTGGAAGTAGATTTCAAGCTTTCAAAGAAACTATCAACGATATGAACATCGTCCTTGAGCTCATCTTGTTGGAAATATTTTAAAAACATTCACTTCAAGACATGGTTATCCCATAAGAATCATCCATACCAACCTTTGTATCATTGTTTTCATCCCTAATATTCAAATGAACAATGTTATTCTAGGAATTATGAATTGGTAAATCAAGACATAGTAAGAACTAAATAGGTGGTTGATTCAACCATGCTTGGTATTATTTGACTCCAATTCATGCTCGGTTAGCAACCTTCTTTCGAGTTGATTCATAGTGGGGTGAAAACAATAGATGATAGACATATCACTCATTGTCAGAATCCTAATTGCAAAAACATTTTATATTAAATCAATGTTATTGGTAAACATAAGATAACATGTTCACACATTAAACCAAACATTTATAAGAAGCATGTAAAGTTTTTTCCAATACACATGCAACCAACCAATTTATTAAACAAGTGTTAATTAACCCAGAAATATACGTTAGTTCCATTGAAAATCAGAAAACTCAATTAGTTAATGATCTTTTTCTTATTCTCAAATGGGACGTCTAAAGGTAGTCACAATACAATTTGTCATCGATAAACAAGTAGTGTTCAATGAAAGCTATAGTTTATTAACAACTCATCACCAAGAGACATAGTGTGTATTACATGCACAACAACAAATCTTGATGATTTCCTTTTGATTAATAAATCTTTGTCATTGGAGTATTCCTCAAACAAATAATTTGCATTGAACAATAAGCACCTACAATTATTTGTGAATCTTGTAATGTTGTCATGAGTGCATGGATGACCATCGATATATAATAAGTTCTTCATGTCAAAAATTGCATAATCATAACCATTCATGCACATGCTTTAAATGGAAATGTTTATTTGTATTTAACAATATTCTAGTAATCAGACCGATTATAGAGAGAACCACAAAATGGCATAATTGTTTCTCATTATTTGGGAGGAATGAACACATGTGAAAGGGTAAATAACCCCATATTTTCATCATCTACACTAGACTTCACAATCTTGTAATAATTACCATAAAAGGAGAATGTCATCCCAACATTACTTATAGGCAATGAAGACTTCCAAGCACCATACAAAGTAATATTATATCAGGATTGGGATTTAAATTTCAAATGGATAGGGAGAGAGAATTCATAACTACCCTATAACAATTGAACCAACCTTGGTGTGTACTTAGACATTGTTTCTCTCAACTCATACAACTTTTTGGATCTCCTAGTAGATATGTCTAGGGTAGTATTTCAATAGCATGCTTTGGCCCACTATATTTCTTAGTTGAATCAACAGAAGGAAATGGATTGGTCAATTTTGAATGAAACACAAATGATTTGGCTTCCAAATTTTCAAAAAAGGACCATATGGAAGTGTTCCTACGTGTATTTCCTATACCACCTATCAGTCCTTAACAACAATGGGAGATATCATACCATCAACTTTGGATGGTAGCCATTAATCTAGTGGCACATTGTGACATGCCAAGAATTCATATTTGACACTTTACATTTTTTAATAGCCACATACTACTAGGGCGTCAAAAAAGAGATCCAGTTCAGGATGAAGTACCATTTCCCAAGATGGACACTAGAAGACAGTTTGTTACAGTTGGTGGGGTAAAGTAGTTCTCCATTTTCATATGTCATAAGCTAATGGTGTATTTCTCTAGATAAGATCTTGCAACATTTTGTATATCGGATTAATAAAATATTTTGCACATCCAAACTCGATCTCAAATCAACATCCGACAAAATCCAATGCACAATTATTCAAATTCACATGAAAAGTTAGTAGATATCTAATTAGATAATCAAAATATAGACTTGTTACAAAGATAAATGGATAACTTTGTGAACCTACAATAGTGGAATAAGGAATCTAAAGAATTGGTCGTTTGATATAATCATTTTGCCCCCTTGCATAGATCCAAAACCATAATCAATACAATTCTACATTCTAAAAGAAAGTGTGGGAAGAATGTGACATTATATTTTAAAATAGACTTTATAACGCTTTTTTTTAAGCAGTCAATGCACCTTCCCTGAATGAGGTGCCTGCTAGCTTCCATGATAATGTGGTGGGCCTAACCGAGAAGGTGCCTTGCCAAGGACACTAGATGGCTATGAGCTTCCAGCGTCTTCCTCCACCCGTCAATTTGGATATTGTTTTGAATGATACACTCAGGCATGTTGGGGTCCTTTCGAGATCAAACAAGATGGATGATATTAATGAATAGGCATGGGAAGAGGATCGACTCGTTCATACACTACATTTTCATGAAGCTTATGAGGCATGCTCGGTACCAGGGTTTATAAATTGAATCAGGAATGGAGGTGGGATACATCATTCGGCCTACGAGAAAAATCATCAACACGATGAAGAGGAAGCATCCATGATTTCTAATCACCTACCCCCCCTCATGATTAGATCGATCAAGAAATCCATTGTGTGTAAACCAAGGGTATTACTCTGAATATGAGATTGATAAATTGGGTTGTGATGGTTGTGAGGTAGGTTCATCTCATCTCCGGTATACTGACCATACCCTCCAGGTTCTTGATTTTGCGAATAGCTTAGTTCTCCTTTTCGTCGGTCTAGAAATGGCTCCTAGAGGATGGAAACCTTCTCACTCTCACTTAGTGAAGCCTTCCGAAGCAGCGAAAGTTGACATTGATGCTATTTAATTGGATGAATACTTTGTCCTAGAGGATGAAAAATCTAAAATGCATGAACTTGAGGCCGAAGTACCCAAAATCAAGGAATTCCGTGAGGATGAAGATGTGGAGGTTCAGTTTGGAGGTTTCACTCTTGATATGGGTTGTACCTGGACCATAAATTTGAAGTCTTATTTCACCCTTGAACTTTACTGGCACACCAAAACCTTGGTGGCCATTGGTATGCTTCCCAATGAGAAAGTTTTTTGTCAAGTGAAAAGCAAGTAGGAATCTTTGGAGATACAAAATGCTTATTTGATTGAGGTGGTCACCAATCTCTCTAGACAACAAAGAGGTACCTTTCTTCCTCCTACAAGGAACTATGCAAATCTTGAAACCTCGACTACAACTTCTCTTACCAGCCCCCTCAAGTTTAGCATGACAAGTGATACTGGTCTCTTTGATATTCAGTTTTTATTATGCTATATAGGTTTTTAGATATGATAAAAAGTATGGTTAAACATGAACTAGATATGCATTATAGTTTCAAACTTATAACTCAATTGTTATATGTTAAGGCCTGGTTTCCCCTTAGGGGCACGCAATATTTTTTGTTTTTTGTGATTTTGTGCCCAAGGGACTATCATCATCTTTATGGGATTGGAACAACATGGCCTCCCCTATCTACATATTTGTAATTTTTTTCCATATTTAATATAGAAGCTTACTTACAAAAAACAATGTAGTTGATGCACCTATTTAGAGTAAGAGCATTAGTGTTGTTGTTGATATGAGACTCACTAGTACAATTTATTTTATTACACACCGGGAAAAACCTATGCTAAAATATTTGCAAGGAATACCTTTGTAAAGTACAATTTACAAAGGTTTATACTTCCATTTTCCATAAATTATGTTACTCATGTGCATTTATGGTATTATAATGCACCATTACGCTTAATATTGAAGGATGTACCATGTGTCAAAATATGTTTTTTTTTTTTTAAACAACACCTTTGTCATCAATGAGCTGAAAAAATGAAACAAAAACAATAAAGGGATTTTCATTTTGTAAAAGTGAGTTAAAGAAAACCATGATTAATCATTGTACCAAAAGTTAGAGGGGAGACTTCTACAAGAGACATTTACCAAGTAAGATATTGTAGTGGATAGATTTTTTGAAGATCATAATTTGTAAGGGGTCACTATGGGTCACATACACATGTAGAGGAGAATTTTCAGGTATGTAAGTTCAGTTTCTTCATCTCAACAAATTTTCTCTCAATTGATTCACAATTTCACAAAAAAAAATCATTTATTCCTATTCATATTTATAGTTCATTTCAACATAATAGAAGGGTTTAAGAATCACCTTCCCTAGCTTTGTTGTTGCTTCCCTTTCATTTTTTTGTTCCTCCAAATCTTATGTAGTAGATTGTTCATACTAACCACAATAACTACATTCCTAATTTGAGCTAGTATTTAACAATAATTGAATTACAAGAAGTGAATTTAAGGCATAAAATTGGCATTGTTTCATGGATACCCAAATGTTAGATTTATAACATTTAAACCGATATTTCACTAAAAATTTAACAAAAGAATCGACAACGTATTAATTTCAATTTTGAGTAGAAATCTATTACATATTAATAATAAAAATACTTTTTTATATACTTGAGTTTGTACTTCTGTAGAAAATTCCAACTAGTCACCTATGAATCCTTCATTCTCTACTTTCCTATAGAGGAATTATTAACCTCACAGCCAACTAGGATCCTAGTCGGATTCCTAGATCTAGGAAACCCTTTGATTTCCTATCCCTTTGTGCACGAGGCTCCAAGAACAACAATCCACAATCAAGCTCTTAAAAAGAATGTCACAAGAAAATATTTGTTTCAAGGATTCTCCAATTTCTCTACCAACTCCAACCTTTGAGCCCCCTTCAATACTAATGCATTCTCTCTATTTATCAAATTCACATACATACCTTGCTAAGTCTCCTCCGCCACCCTCATCCATAGGCCATCAACCTCCCATTCATTTTGTTAGGAAATATATAAATTAAATAAATTAATAATAAAATAGAATGAAAAGTCTTCCTTCTCATGTTAACTTATTAATGCAAATTTACATTTTTCCCCAAAATTTTATGGCAACTCACCATACCCATTTAATTCACCATGCCAACCAATAATCAAATTCAATGAAGTTACTTAATTCTACTAAATATTATGTGTATGCAATATAATTTCTATAATCATTAAATCATTAATTTAACAATTAATAACATAGTTTGGTAATTAATACTTCAAGTAATTGTATTGATGTACACTCATAGGGTATGTATGTGTAGCTATCATACACATATCTCATGCATACATTAATAATAAATATGTTTTTCCTCAATTGCCTAGTTCTTGTATGTTCACAACCAAGCATGTATGATGGTAAGTAAATTAAATGTATCATCCATTAATCTTTAGTAACAAAATCACAATAATTTAGCACTCATTGATCATCACACCAAGAGTATCATAAATGAATTAGACAAGTGTATTTAATCAGGATAAGAAATAAAATCATGGTGATCTATAACAAAGGATGACACCACCAAATACCTATCAGGATACTAAAAAAACTCGCAATCAACTATGAGTACATAGTCACCACTACTTCTATCATCCACCTTCCACCTCTTTCTTTGTTGCAATGTGTTATAGCCTCAGCTATACCAACCTAAATCCAAATATAACCCTAAGGTGTATGCATCAACTATATAGACCTAACTTCCCTAGCAGGAAACTAGCAGTCTTCATCACAGATCTAAGAAAGCATGGCTAGCATCGTCCTTCGATGACTCCAGATTTCAGAGGATACACAATGGGTAACACCTCCACCCCTCAACTAGGGTCAACACCCTAACATCGAGCCATATTGTGCAATTACTATTCTCAGAGCCATGTCACTGAATAGCCACATTCAAAAATTGTGCATCCTATCAAAACCACACTTCCCACAAATTCTAGTAGTGTTTGAAATCATAAGTAAAACTTATAGTATACCATTATCTTCATGATATCTATGACATCTAAGTTGCCTTGGCACTACAATCATTTGGATAATGCATAGCCTATCAACCTATATCTTAGCTCACCAATAACACACACACACACACAMACACACACACACACACACACMCACACACACACACACACRCRCRYGCGCGCGCGCACACATGCCCACRCGCGCACACACACATTCATGTGATAATCCATATTATGCATTGACGTTCAAATAAGAAATGTAGGATTATTTACACCGTGCCTCACATATTTTATACATTCACAACATAATTTTGAACTAGTATCCACGTACCAAAATTTCACATTTTAATTTGAATGCTTAAATAAACATGTGATGGTAAAAATGATTTGATGTCAACACATAAATATGCCTAGATGTCCACATATCAAGTGTCTCATCAGTCTTGCCAGTCTAAGTAGATACTAAGAAAATAAATATTAGGATAAGTCATAGTATAGTTCTAGTTGCATAATTCCAAATGTGGGGTATTGCATGCGCCCACCCTTTAGGAAACTTCATCTTGAAGTTATGGTCATTAACAATATAGCGAAATTCATGGCACAATTTCTTTGTGTCGTCCCTGATGGAAAACCCTAGGATATACAAGTCCCATTATACCTTCATTTGATCAAAACATGTCAAAGTCATGTATCCATTATATGTACTAGATTAATTTGGAATGATCTCTTGTTGGACACCTAAAAAATTCTCTTTTTATAGTATGGGATGTGTTTGATACATACCAACATGAAACTGAAATAGATATTATATTATACATCTTAGGTAGGTCTAGTGGTAATGTGAGTTGATAAGTGATTGGTATTATCCTCTCAAGCATTTTAGATGGTCTAATCAAACCACAAAACAATTTGATGTCCTTTCCAAATTTTATCACCCTCTTCCATATTATGAGTTGTAGGAAGACTTTGTCCCCTATGTCAACATTTCATCTGGTTTTATGGGCATCAACATATCTCTTTTCTAGATTCCTAGTTTTATTGGGCCTCTTTCTAACCTACACCACTTGTTCTTTCATTTCTTGATTTAACTAGATCCCAATTTGATGATATCATGTATGGTATATCATATAATAGATTTAATTGTGTGGCCATGCCAATCAATTAAGCATGTGTTGTCAATCCACACTTTCATAGGAAGAAATTTCTACCCACAAGTCTCTTAATAAACTAGGTGTTACCTCCCAAATTGTATGGAATGATGAAAGCCCTAATCCACAAGGTACAACCCGAGGGAAACCTCTAGTAATGTCACCACTGTCACCTCAACAACCATCCTATGTTTCTTTAGGCTGGCTAAAGGGGGTTATTCCCTATTAAGATTACTAATACCAAGCAATGAAGCACAAGGTGACGTTGAGAGTAGCCTTAGCAAAACAAGGTTTGGAGTTTTCAAGATTTTTAGAATAAGTTATGTAAGGACATCAAGAGATTTGTGCGAGGTCAAACTAGGGAAATGGAGTCAAGATAAATCAAATGGTAAATGAGGTCAAGAAGAAAACCCTCTTGGGAGTTGTTATTTCTTTAAATGATTAGGGTTTGAAACTAGCACCAGGAGTTTTAGTAATCCCTCACTGAATCAAGATCAACAATGGATTCAAGGTTTACAAAAAGCTTTTCCTCATTGGAATAGCCTTCAACATCCAAAATAAACTATGACTTGATGAAATTACTTAATACTTCAGCCAAGGAACCATAAGCAAAAACATAGCATGGTATATGTTAGCATCTTTATTTTTAAGGTAAAGTTAGAAGTTTCTTCAGAGTTTACAAAGTCATGCCTTGGTCTTAGGAAGACCAAGGCATTCCTAATTGAGTCGCAGTGTGTGTGTGTGTTAAATGGTTTTTTTGTGAATTTCATGACACATCATTACACATCATGGAAGACAAGAGTTATTAAAGGTGTATAGGAGTCTATCATATGAGGGGGGTTGACTTGCTTAAGAAAATCCTTCCTTTGTAGCAGGAAAACTTTGTATATATTCATGAATTTTAAATACAAGTAGAGAGTTTTTTTTTTATAACAGAGATTCATCACGATGTTCTCTTTCAGTGTGTTTTCCTCTAGTTCACGTTCATTTCACTTACATTTTTTCTTATAAATCATAGCTAAGAGTAAATGATTGGAATTCATCCTTGATAGATGCTCCCTTCATATAGTTAATGCAGGTGTCATGTTTCAATGATTGTAGGTCCATAATTCACCCTTTGTCAGGTGTTATGTTCATTGTAGTCCCTTTATGTTATTTCTTCTAAAGTTACAATTGAGAATTCATCCTTATTACATGCTCTCATTCGTAATGGGTTTTTCTTATTTCTATATTGCCATCATCTGAATATTGTTTATTGTTGAAAGGTATGCTTACTTTTCCTTTGTTCCCTCATGAGTACATAGCTCTGTTAATATTCATAGTGTATCTCAGAATTTGTCTCCATTTCCCAATGGAATATATACTCAACCCTTCCACAATGTTTTTTAAAATTGGCTTTTGACAGAAGATTGGCCATTGCACTGATTACACAACTAGTTATTGAGGTAACACTGGTTGAATGAGTTGCATGAGAGAGCCCTCTCTGATTATTGATGGTGGACAGCAGTCAGACATAAGGAGGTTGCAAATCATCCACTTGGTGACTCCATTATCAGTTGTATCCAGATGACAAAATTCCAATGGAGACTCTATTGTCTGAAGGTTTTAAATCTTCAAGAAGGTACTAGTGACTCCACTAGATTTGATGAAGAACTCATATGTGTCTACCATTGTTTCAAGGCATGCATGTTTCAACTTTTCACAGATTTATGGTTTCCCGAATCCTTTACCCAAGGACGAATATTTTTTAAGAAATGGTCCTAAATTTAGTGGAGATGATTTGAGTTTGACTTTGAATCATATCTCAAACTTCTGTAACTTTACTGAGTTTCTTAGAGTCCATCATGAAGATGCTTTTGTTGATACTGAGAGGGGGGTGAATCAGTATCAAGTACAATTTCAAAACTTTTTCAACTTATACTTCAACCAGATTATATATACAATTATATCCAATGCGAAATGAACAATAGTAGAAGAGTTACACCAATACACCATGCACAATATATGAGAAATAATCAATAGTTATTGTTCAAGGGAAGTAATGACTTCCAAGGGAAGCTACAGCTTCCAAATATAAAGAGGGGGATAAACCTCCAAAAGGAAGATACAATCCTCCAATATCAAGAGAGGGCTTACCTCTCCATCCTTGACCCTTCCTTCCAACCAAAAAGGAGTTATAGAGAAAATGGTATACCTTATTCAATTTTGGTTTATTCAGGAAAGAAAACTTGTACAGAATGCCCCACACTCAATATTTAACATCAGATTTTGAAATGTGTACATAAGAAACTACAACCTGTATTATTTCCAATACAATTGGTCTTACTTCATTTTGATTCTCTATGAAGAAGTTATGATTGTTTCATCCATCACACTTGTTTATGACTAGCTTCAAGACTAGTCAAAAACCCTATCTTCCACAGAGTGTATCTCCAAAATTATAGCGAATAAATAGTTGAAAATTTCACCACAGTTACCTAGATATGTCTTCTCAATAGCCTCTGAATTTCACCATATGAATCATTCTAGAAACAAATTTATAGCGAAAATGGTAATATCACATGTAAATAACATACCTTAGAATACATCACCAAGAGACTTCATCCTCCCTTGAAATTCGGCCTTCTTTACTTCAGATTTCCTCTGAAATTTGACTTATATCTCCTTGTTCATTAAAAAACTTGTGTGTGTAAAATTAATGTATAATGATATGTATTTATACCCTTTATGTCACTTCCTTTTAATGTTAGGTTCGACATGTAGTTTATGCGTCAATTTACTTTGTCATCTTCAAAAATTCATTTCTCCTCAATCATGAGGATCCACGTGATGTGTCACATACCATCGAAAGAAGCATGGCATATACTATCCATCCATGGGTGTTGTATCTGCATGTGTAATTTCCTTCATGTCTATCTACTTCAATCAACTGTCGGCTCCAAAATCCAATGGCTAGGGTTGACATCAATGACACCAACCAATATTCCAACAATATCCCCCTTTGTCATTGATGGCAACACTCATGCTCCCCCCATCCTCATGCTCCCCCTTTGTGACCAAGATAATTACATTTGTAGCATACAATATTTTTGTCCATCAATGGGGAAAATGAATTATAACTTTTGTTGAAAAATCCACGATTGTTTTCATATCTTCTATTTACACCATTCATATTTCTTGCATAGTTGTTCCTTTCATTGATTCTGCAATAAATTGGCTTATGTCCAAAAATTTTGCAAGTATAACAATGACCAAGAAATAAATTTTGATATCCGGGAGTAAGTGACCTTCTTTGTGATGTAGTCCATCTGGGTTCATGATCTACTCTTATGTAGTTTCCTTCATATTGATTGAAGCTTCTTTGATTCCTAAAGGTAGGAGGTATTCTTGGATATTCATTTCTTTTGTAATCATTCCTTCTTTCTGGTATCCTGGTCCACTTCTCATCAATTGTCTATGTAGAGATTTCTTCAACCTTCTTGTTGGTATTTACATCTTCTTTGTATGAAGTTTCACCCATGCATCCAAGATGTGTTAAATCTTTTGGCACTTGAGAGTTTCTTAAGCTCTTCCTCAATGAGACAACTTCTTGTTCAAGTTTCTCACAATCTTCTTCTTTATTCATCATTTGGACATTCCTTACTTCTCTTATTCTTCTTGCTTCTTCAAGTAGAGATTTCAAGGAAATGGTTTCTTTTCTTAGTTTCTCAAAGTATTCTAATTGTTTCTTCAAGATTTCGATTGTCTTTTCACAACTACCCAATTCACTTCTTAGTTTTCTATGTGTGTTTTTGAGATTGCTATTTTCAATCTCAACATGCTTCAATTTTTTAAGATTCTCATATTCTTGTTGAATCATTTATGCTTCATGATTTTCTTCTTCTTCATTGGACTTGTCTTCTTCAATATCATCTCTTTCAATCCTTGGATAAGGACATTCAAATTCAACATGTCCTACTCCTTCACAATTAAAGCAAAAGAAATCACCTCTATTTGTTTCTTTGAAATATGAGATGTTGTAATTTTCTTCAACATCTTCTTCTTCTTCTTCATGTTCTTCTGCTTCTTCCCTTGCATAAAGGTCTTGTAGCTTGTCCCAAAGCTATTTTTTTTATGCACATGATCCCACCTTGGATTTCACTGAATCTGTTGATCCATCCAAGATGGTATTTATTGCCAATTTGTTGTTCCTTCTTACTTCCTTTTGAGCTACAGTATTTGGTTTCTTCAAAGCATTGTATCTTGAAGCAACTGAGAACCAAACATCTACCCCAAGAGATTTTGATTAAGTTTTCATTCTATTACTCTAGTATTTAAAATTACTTCCATCAAATGGTGGAATCCCATTTGGAATGTTGTCTTCCATTTCTTCTTAGGATCTTCCTTCCAGTGGTTAAATTGTACTGAAGGTAACCCGCTCTGATCCCAATTGTTGATACTGAGAGGGGGGTGAATCAGTATCAAGTACAATTTCAAAAAAAAATCAACTTATACTTCAACCATATTATATATTCAATTATATCCAATAAGCAATGAACAATAGTAGAAGAGTTACACCAATACACCACAATACACTATGCACAATATATGAGAAATAATCAATAGTTATTGTTCAAGGGAAGCTATAGCTTCCAAATATAAAGGGAGGGATAAAACTCCAAAAGGAAGATACAATCCTCCAATATCAAGAGAGGGTTGACCTCTCCGTCCATGCCCCTTCCTTCCACCCAAAAAGGAGTTAAAGAGAAAATGGTAGACCTTATTCGATTCTGGTTTATTCAGGAGAGTAAACTTGTACAGAATGCCCCGCGCTCAATATTTAACATCATATTCTGAAATTCATACACAAAAACCTACAGCCCATATTGTTTCCAATTCAATTAGTCTCACTTCATTTGGATTCTCTATGAATAAGTTATGAATGTTTTACATGGCACACTTGTTTATGACTAGCTTCGGGACTAGTCAAAAACCCTATCTTCCACAGAGTGTATCTCCAAAATTGTAGCGAATAAATAGCTGAAATTTTTACCACAGGTACCAGGATATGTCTTCTCAATAGCCTCCAAATTTCACCATCTAAATCATTATAGAAACAAATTTATAGCAAAAATGGTAATATGACCTGTAAATAACATACCTTAGAATACATCACCAAGAGACTTCATCCTCCCTTGAAATTCGGCCTTCTTTTCTTCGTATTTCCTCTGAAATTCGACTTATATCTCCTTGTTCATTAACAAAATTGTCTGTGTAAAATGAATGTATAATGATATGTATTTATACCGTTTATGTCACTTACTTTTAACATTAGGGCCGACATGTAGTTTCTACTTCAATTTACTTTTTCATATTTAAAAATTCATTTCTCCTCAATCGTGAGGATCCATGTGACGTGCCACATACCATCGAAAATGGCATGACTTATACTATCCATCCATGGGTGTTGTATATGCATGTGTAATTCCCTTCATGTCTATCTACTTCAATCAACTGTCGGGTTCAAAATCCAATGGCTAGAGTTGACATCAATGACAACAACCAATCTTCCAACAACTTTCATCAGACTTTTTTATGATTCATTCCAAGGGAAGTGTAGGAGTTGGGTTGAAGGTTTTTTTGCTAGATCTATTAAAAATATTAAAACCTTTTCGGTTATCTTTTTGGAAACATGTATGGAGGCAAATGTTGTGGGAAAATCTCCTTCCATTCAAGGTTTTCGAGAATGGAACAATATGTGTATTGATGATGAAGGTGATGAAAACTTTCCTACATTTTTGTCTTCTTATTTAAAATCATATAAATGTAGCTCAGAGGCCAAGATTCAGTTTTTGGATGAATTTGCCAAAGATATTGAGGGAGAGCTCAAAGCTTTAGAAGATCAGAAAATACCCCAAATTCCTTCATTTCAGAGTCTTCCTTGCGAAGTTTTATTTCAGCATAAGCAAAATGACAGATGGCTACTTTTCCCTTTGATATTGGGAATCAGCAAACAAACTTTGGAAATCGTGTTTTCTATGATCCTTTATCTAAATATATGGAAAGATTTCTCACCCTGAATTCACAGCCATGTCTTCACTGTGAGAAAAATAAGTATCATCAGTTGTCTTTGTTGTTACATGTTCCAATTTTGACCTTGTTGAAGCATAGTAAGGCAGCCATGTTAGTTGAGCATCTACTTGATTGGTTGCATTGGAATTTCAATATTATTTGATTCATAAATTATCTTCAGTAGATTAGAGTAGGATTGTGTGCCAATAAGCTCACAGTTGAGCATTCTTCAATAGTTTTTAATTCAGTTTCAGCATTCAGTTTATAGTCAGCAGGGTAAAATAACTTCAAGCTCCAGTTTGTAGTTTGGATTCAGTTGCAAAATGAGTTGGCTACAGGGATGGGATCATTCCAATGGATAAGGCACCTGGTCTACTGTTATTTTCTACCTCACAAGGAGGATAGCATCCCCATTGGATCCAAATGTTAGCATCTTTATTTTTAAGGTAAAGTTAGAAGTTTGTTTAGAGTTTACAAAGTCATGCCTCGGTCTTAGGAAGAAAAAATCATTCCTAATTGAGTCACGGTGTGTGTGTGTGTGTGTGTGTGTGTGTGTGTGTGCGTGTTTTGTTTCATGAGATGATTCAAATTCCCTAGTTCGTTGATCAAATAAAGGGTAAGATGCATGTCAAAAGAGAGTCAAGTTATAAGTCTAAGTTAAATGGTTTTTTTTTAATTTCATGACACATCATTACACATCATGAAAGAAAAGAGTTATTAAAGGTGTATAGGAGTCTATCACATGAGGGGGGTCAACTTGATTGACGTCGTTGTCAGGGAACGAAAGTTGAATTTTCCCTGGGAAGAACGACAAAGATTAGATCTGATTGTTGATGGTGGACAGCAGAAAGACACAAGGAGGTTGTAAATCATCCACCTGGTGACTCCATTGTCAGTTGTATATAGATGACAGAATGTCAATGGAGACTCCATTGTCTGTAGGTTTTAAAGCTTCAAGAAGGTACTAGTGACTCCACTAGATTTGATGAAGAACTCAGATGTTGCTACCATTGTTTCAAGGTATGAATGTTTTGACTTTTCACATATTTGTGGTTTCCCAAATCCTTTACTCAAGGATGAATATTTTTTAAGAAATGGTATGAAATTTAGTGTAGATGATTTGAGTTTGACTTTGAAGCATATCTAAAAATTTCATAACTTTACTGACTTGCTTTCATCGGAATTTTTTATGATTCATTCCAAGGGAAGTGTAGGAGTTGGGTTGAAGGTTTTCCTGCTAGATATATTAGAACTATTACAACCTTTTGGGTTGTATTTTTGGAAACATGGATGGAGGCAGAGTTTGTGGAAAAATCCCCTTCCATTCAAGGTTTTAGAGAATGGAACAATATGTGTATTGATTATAAAGGTGATGAAAACTTTCCTGCATTTTTGTCTTCTTATTTAAAATCATATAAATGTAGCTCAGAGGCCAAGATTCAATTTTTTGATGAATTTGCCAAAGATATTGAGGGAGAGCTCAAAACTTTAGAAGATCAGAAAATACCCCAAATTCCTTCATTTCAGAGTCTTCCTTTTGAAGTTTTATTTCAGCATAAGCAAAATGACACATGGTTACCTTTTCCCTTTGATATTGGGAATCAGCAAACAAAATTTGGCAACCATGTTTTCTATGATCTTGTAGTTGAATATATGGAAATATTTCTTAGCTTAAATTCACATACATGTATTCATTATGAGAAACAAAAGTATCATCAGTTGCCTTTATTGTTACATGTTCCAATTTTGACCTTGATGAAGCATAGTCAGGCAACCATGTTAGATGAGAAACTACTTGATTGGTTCCATTGGCATTTCAGTATCATTTGATCCAGAAATTGTCTTTAGTAGATTAGAGTAGGATTGTGTGTCAATAAGCTCACAGTTGAGCATTCTTCAGTAGTTTTTAATTCAGTTTATAGTCAGCAACATAAAATAACTTCAAGCTCTAGTTTGCATTTTGGATTTAGTTGAAAAATGAGTTGGTTATAGGGATGGGATTATCCCAATGGATAAGGCACATGGTCTATTATTCTTTGCTACCTCACAGGGAGGATAGCATCCCCATTGGAGCCAAATGTTAGCGTCTTTATTTTTAAGGTAAAGTTAGAAGTTTGTTCAGAGTTTACAAAGTCATGCATTGGTCTTAAGAAGACCAAGGAATTCCTAATTGAGCCACGGTGTGTGTGTGTGTGTGTGTGTGTGTGTGTGTGCGTGCGTGTTTTCTCATGAGATGATTCAAATTCCTTGGGTCATTGATCAAATAAAAGGTAAGATGCATGTCAAAAGAGAATCAAGTTATAAGTCTAAGTTAAATGTTTTTTTGTGAATTTCATGACACATCATTACACATCATGAAATAAAAGAGTTATTAAAGGTGTATAGGAGTCTATCACATGAGGGGGTTCGACTTGCTTGAGAAAAGCCTTCATTTGTAGCTGGAAAACTCTATATATATTCATGAATTTTAAATATAAGTAGAGAATGTTTTTTTATAGCATAGATGCATCATGGTGTGCTTTTTCAGTGTGTTTTCCTCTAGTTCACATTCATTTCACTTATGTTATTTCTTCTAAAGCAAAGCTAAGAGTAAATGATTGGAATTCATCCTTGATAGATTCTCCCTTCATATAGTTAATGCAAGTGTCATGTTTTAATGATTGCAGGTCCAAAATTCACCCTTTGTTAGGTGCTTTGTTCATTGTAGTCAGCCTTTATGTTATTTCTTCTAAAGTTACAATTGATCATTCATCCTTATTAGATGATCTCATTCGTAATGGGATTTTCTTATTTATGTCTTGTCATCATCTGAATATTGTTTATTGTTGAAAGGTATGCTTACTTTGCCTATGTTTCCTCGGGAGTACATAGTTGTGTTAATCTTCATAATATATCTCAAAATTTGACTCCATTTCCCATTGTAATATACACTCATCCCTTCCCCAATTTTTTTAAAAATTGTATTTTGATACAAGATCTAGTCATTGCACTAATTACACAACTAGTTACTGAGGTAACACTGGGTGACTAAGTTGCATGAGAGATCCCTCTCTAAAAATAGAAAGGCTAGATTCAAGTTTCCAAGCGGTTTGTGGTTACCTCTGGGTTTCTTTCATGCAGCTCAAAGAAATTACAGAGTGATAAAATTTTGGTGCCATTGCCAGGGAACGAAAGTTGAATTTTCCCTGGAAAGAATGACAAACATTAGATCTGTTTTTTTATGGTGGGCGACAGTTAGACACAAGGAGGTTGTAAATCATCCACTTGGTGACTCTATTATCAGTTGTATCCAGATGACAGAATGTCAATGGTGACTTCATTGTTTGAAGGTTTTGAAGCTTTAAGAAGGTACTAGTGACTCCACTGGATTTTATGAAGAACTCAGATGTTGCTACCATTGTTTCAAGGTATGCATGTTTCGACTTTTCAAAGATTTATGGTTTCCTGAATCCTTTACCCAAAGATGAATATTTTTTAAGAAATGGTCTAAAATTTAGTGCAGATGATCTGATTTTGACTTTGAAGCATATCTCAAACTTCCGTGACTTTATTGAGTTTCTTAGAGTCAAGCATGAAGATGCTTTCATCGGACTTTTTTATGATTCATTCCAAGGGAAGTGTAGGAGTTGGGTTGGAGGTTTTCTTACTAGATCTATTAGAAATATTGCAACCTTTTGGGTTGTATTTTTGAAAACATGGATGGAGGTAGAGTTTGTAGAAAAATCTCCTTTCATTCAAGGTTTTAGAGAATGGAACAATATGTGTATTGATGATGAAGGTGATGAAAACTTTCCTACATTTTTGTCTTCTTATTTAAAATCATATAAATGTAGCTCAGAGGCCAAGATTCAGTTTTTGGATGAATTTTCCAAAGATAATGAGGGAGAGCTCAAAGCTTTAGAAGATCAGAAAATACCACAAATTCCTTCATTTCAAAGTCTTCCTTGTGAAGTTTTATTTCAACATAAGCAAAATGACACATGGCTACCTTTTCCTTTTGATATTGGGAATCAGCAAACAAACTTTGGCAACCATGTTTTCTATGATCATGTAGCTGAATATATGGAAAGATTTCTCAGCTTAAATTCACAGTCATGTCTTCACTGTGAGAAACAAAAGTAACATCAATTGACTTTGTTGTTACATGTTCCAATTTTGACCTTGTTGAAGCATAGTCATGCAGCCATGTTAGTTGAGAATCTACTTGATTGGTTGCATTGGCATTTTAGTGTTATCTGATTCAGAAATTGTCTTCATTATATTAGAGTATGATTGTGTGCCAATAAGCTCGCAGTTGAGCATTCTTCGGTAGTTTTTAATTTAGTTTCAGCATTTAGTTTATAGTCATCAGGGTAAAATAATTTTAAGCTCCAGTTTGCAGTTTGGATTCAGTTACAAAATGAGTTGGTTAGAGGGATGAGATCATCCCAATGGATAAGGCACCTGGTCTATTGTTCTTTGTTACCTCACAGAAAGGATATCATCACCATTGGAACCAAATGTTACCATTTTTATTTTTAAGGTAAATTTTGAAGTTATTTTAGAGTTTACAAAGTCATGCCTTGGTCTTAGGAAGACCAAGGTATTCCTAATTGAGTCGCAGTGTGTGTGTGTGTGTTGTCTCATGAGATGATTCAAATTCCTTGGGTCATTTATCAAATAAAAGGTAAGATACATGTCAAAAGAGGGTCAAGTTATAAGTCTAATTTAAATGGTTTTTTGTGAATTTCATGACACATCATTACACATCATGAAATAAAAGAGTTATTAAAGGTTTATAGGAGTCTATCACATGAGGCAGTTCGACTTGCTTGAGAAAAGCCTTCCTTTGTAGCTGGAAAACTCTGTATATATTCATGAATTTTAAATACAAGTATGGAGTGTTTTGTGTTTACATATGGGTTTCTTTGATGCAGCCCAAAGAAATTACAGAGTGATAACAGTATCAAGATCTCACACAACCAACAAGGAAGAATGAGGACAAACCCTAAACTTCTTCCTCCACTTGAAAAATTTATCCCTCTATGGATCAATCTTGAAAGGTATTGTAGAACACTTGAAAATTTCATCATTAATGTTCATGCACCAAAATAGAACCAAGTAGGAAAAGCTTCAAGAGTTGACAACATTCATCCACAAAGAAAGAACCCTTAACACCATAAATGCTCCAAGAAAGATATATTGATTAGGCTCCAAAAGAGAGAACTCCAAATTATCCAACCATGAGTACAAATGAAGAATGGCTCCTCTATTTATAGAGTGAGGCCTAAACTCCTCTTACAATATTATAATAATTTCTCATGTAATTACTTAAGTTTATAATAAGAAAAAGTAAATTTAACTACTAATTCTAAAACAACAATAAATAAAAGTGGTCAAGCCACATGTACAATGAATAGGATGAAGTAAACCCCAAAGGTGAGGTATTCTCCTCTAAAGAAGGGTGCATGATGTCCTCAAGGTTCCATGTTGGGCTCCAAAGGCCCAAGAAACATGTAGCTACTCATAAAAATTCTCCAAGGTAGTTTAATGGGCCTCCAACGATCAAAAATTTCCTCAAAAAGGTGACATAAAAAACTCCAAATGGGGCAGATCCATGAAAACATCTCCATAAAAGTGATCTATAATGTTCCTTAACCTCCAAATAAGCCTTAGAATAAGTGGTCATGTCCACACCACATGTCAAGGCATTTCCATGTAGCGTGGGATTGAGTTTTTCAAGTAAAAAATCAGCCATAAAAACCTCCAATAGTCACATCAACGTCCAAATGCATGGGGTTGGCCTTCAAAATTAGTCCTACAAAGTTATTTCCAAATCATCATAAGATTAATTAAGTGATTTACACATCATTTATTTAAGTCCCAAGTCACTCAAGTGACTTTTTCCAAGACATTAAATGCTACAAATATACCCCCATAGTTGTCATAGTACTGCCATGTGTGGGTTGTCCCTCTAAACAAATGATGATTAGCTCATAAAAGACCAATGGAGAGAGAGCTCAAGTTTATTCCACGTGGCATGCCAAGGAGTGGTCCATGTGTGCACAACCAGCTCAAAAATTCTCTGGGAGGTGTGACCATTTCCTTGGGAGACATGATATGCCTCAAAAAACATGGAAACTATCCACAAATCAAAATGTAACTGGCTACTAAAGAAGTGTCATGTCATGCCATCAAACTATCTTGATAATCAAAATATATGTGAATACCCCTGCAAAGAGAAGGGGTAGCACTAGGAAAACTTAAAATTTCATTTCCAACACATAGATCACTCCCTTCTCCTGACACATTTCCTAGGTGGGGATAGATGGTATCACGGTCCCTCTTATGCTTAGGATTTCCAAAAAGGAAATCAAACTCATGAACAAACCATGAATCTTGATCTGCCATGTCTACATGGGTACTGTTAGCGTCAGAAGTCACTCCTGGATTGTGGCAGGACCAGAGCCTAATGCCCATCAATTTATGTCATGATTGGTATATAAAAGGGTGATCGAATGGATGCAAACCCAGAAGAATATCATTTAACTCAAAATCTTGGGCCAGGCTATGCACAAGCAGGTGAGGTATTGATTTAAGTTTAGTCAGTAAGTTGTAATAAGGGTGAGTAGGAGGAAGACTTCAGAGAGAAATTGCAAAGGTCTGTTGTAGGAATCAAACTTCCAACAGCCCATAGAAGAAAGAAAAAATACTGAAATGTGCCAGGATGACACAGTTACAGTAACACAGTGATCATCCCTCCATCACGGTGGCTACTGTAACAACTCGCTTGAATCTTTCAATGAGCTACTCAGGGTAAGTGTTAAACCCTAATATTGG
>SNQJ01S0043157.1:187460-210443 GCA_010110895.2 Picea sitchensis | reverse complement strand
TGTACAAGAATTGATTATGCAAATGGTGTGTTTATACCTCCAAAATGTGTATGCCTCTATATTCATCAGTTAATACGTTATCGTGTGTGAATGATTAATTACATCATTTAAATGGGTAAATATGGGTTTTGCATGTTAATCATGTTAATAAAGAATCGAGGATAGTTGTCGAAGAGTGGACAAGATGATTGTGGATGATAGTCGAGCCTTCTGATTATGGAAACATATGTTATAATAAGTTTCATTGTGTGTGATTACAGTGAAAGGTGAGTCTCTGTGTAAAGGAGGGTTGAATGACATAGTCTCATTGAAGAGGGACAAGATCGAGAAGAAGCGAGTCAAAGTTCATATGAACTTCAAAGGGATGGAGGAAATATGACAAACAACAAGAAACAAATGTGCACATTGATCAACTAGAAGACCAATGGTGGTAATCGAGTCACATGGTGAAAGTGTGGCATAGAAGTGGTGAGCAGCAAGTCAACATGGAAGTGAGTTGACATCTAGGTGGATGCAGTACAAAGGAAGGGTAATGAGACCAACCTTAAATCCCTCGAAAAGTCGAAAGTTTATTTCCTCAATGGCTTTATATTCTGGTGGGTTGGTGATTGGTTGACAGACCTTCAATCGAACTAGATTCATACTCAAACAAAGGGGAGTTGGACGATTATTCCCACTATCCGGTGCCAGTTAAACTAGACCGGAGTAAATATTTAAAGGCACGGCCTTAAAGCTCTCGGTGACCCGATGGCCTAGTGGCCGGTTAAGTAATCCCAGTAGTCTCGATGGTCGGTTAAGCAAGCCTAGTGGTCCCGATGGTCGGTTAACAATAGTTTTTAAAAAATGAGAAATTAAGCAGATAAGTGAAGAGATGCAAGAAAGGAATAAGAGGTGTTTAATGTTGACCCGATTACGCCATATTTTTCGGTATCATAGAAATAATGCTCCTGAATTTGGTCAAGTTATTAGAGCAGGTTATTTTTGCATGTTTAAAGAAGGAAGATCATGAGTTTACAAACACAGAATAAATAAGGATTCATAATAGAAAAAATATTAGGTCAAGACCCATAACGAAGAAAGGAATTAGATGAACATAGAAGCAACTTCTAAAGATGCATATCTAGATGAGATCTGGTAAGTAAACATGGTATTCATGTTTTACCTTTAATTCTGGGAAAATTATTTTTGGTAGGTAGCAACAAGTAGAAATTTGTGGCAAAGACCCTTACAACAAAGAAGTTGTAACTAATTCCATTTAAGGTTGGAAGTGAGGAGAGCATTGGAAGTTCTCAAGATGATGTGTGGAGTGTAAAATCTTAGAGCAGAGACGCTAAGAAGGTTTTAGAGGAAAGTACCATAGAATACTGAAATTATAGGTTCAAGAGAGAAACTTGGTGAGGTATTTTGTAGCAGGGTGCAAAAGGCCTATTACTGCAGAGGATACTGCATCTCACTATTGATAATTGTGAAGCTCAGAGATATGGAGATGACTAGAGAAAGACATACGAAGGGTTCATAAGGAAGACACGACAAGATGAGAGAAAGTGAGAGAGAAATTGGCAAAAGGAAGATGAGTGATGAGGAAATAGACAGAGGAATAACCGAGTTGAAGGAAGTGCTCAGTATGATGATGATGTTGCTACAAGAACATATGGAAAGAGCCTAGAGATGTGGTTAGAGATTGGGGAATAAGGTCAAGTGTCCTATTGTGAAATTATTTGCAAGGAAGCTAAGACACATATTCCATGTTTGGATGAAGACAAAGGAGAAACTCAAGGAAGCGAAGTATAGAAGAAAGTCTTTTGGAGCAGGACAAATAGTTCAAATTTGTGAATTTGAACAAGGAAGAATGCTTGGAGAAGATGGTGATTTGGATGAGAACCATGATGAGAGTCTCATGGAGTGTTTATTCCAGTACAAGGAGAATATGCAAGAAGTATCAAAAGAGACACAATATTCTCAAGGTTTTCAAACTAATAGTTTTTGTGTGGTTCTAGGTACTAAAGAAGAAAGATGGGATTCAAATGTAGTGCTAACATATTTAGATGACGAGATAATATTTCTGGAAGAGTGGTTGGCAAAGTCCATTATTTAAGGAGGATGTATAGTATTTTCAGATGTAGAGCATCCAAGAATTATTGGTTGTAGTATTGTAATTGAGGAAGTTGAAGGCCAAGAGAAGATTTTAGAATCGATACCATATTCTGAGAAAATTAAAGGCATAATGAATGACAAAGGTTGGATGGGAGATACTTCCAGTAGTGATATACATGGATTCATGAAAGAGAATTTACAACATGAAAATATGGAGGTTGATGAGAAAGAACATGGTCAAGAAGAAGGCAAAGGAATGGAGGCAACAATACAGGGTAGGAAAGTCAAAGAGAAGGACAGTGACCAACATAAATTTCCATCATTTGGACAACATAATGAAGAGATTAATCGAAGTATGGAACATGAAGGGATGAAATATGGTAAAGTAATATAAACATTCATACAAATATTGTATGAAGAAATAAGGCAGAAAATGAGAATCATTTGGGTGTGCCAACAAAGGAAAAAACTAGACATTGAATTTGATGAGTTATGGAAGTGTTTGATGAAGATGCCTAAGTGGAAATATAAAAGGATGAAGAATAAAAACAATATCCAAATATAATTTACTGAAAGGACTAATAAAAACAAGGTAAATGAACAACAAGAAAGAAAATTATGGAATCATGGAAGACCGACGACAATAAGAAAGCAACAATACAATCAAGCAAATGGACAACAACAAAATATGGTTTGGGATCCACGTAGACTTCAAGAAATAGAAGACTCATGAATAGGAGTCCACAAAATTTTTGTACCCTCGGAGTCTGATGCAAGATATTTTCCTCAAATTCAACTTTTGACCTCTAGAAGGTCAAACAAACCTTTACCAAAGGGAGTGGGTTCCCTTAATTTAGGATTTAAGGATAGATTAGGGGATTTGTTTCCCAAAACCATAATCTAATCAATGTTTAACATAGAATATTAGTTTGACAGTTATTTTGTAAGCTGATAATAGTCGATTCGATCTATAGGAGGTTTTTCGACAAAGTCAAGCAGTTAGAATTCTAAAATTAAGTAAAATAGTTGTATAAACTATGGAGATTGTTATGGTTGTTGTAATTTGAAAGTTTCATATTCCACATATTTATGTAAGCCTTCTAGCATGGATTTCAAAGGAGGGGGGAAAGGCCAAGGAAGCATCCAAGTTGTGTAAAACTAGGCTAGTAGAGGGTTAGGAGCTAGGAGATAGACAATGGTATTACATAGGACATATTTACAAGAATTGATTATGCAAATGATGTGTTTATACCTCCAAATTGTGTATGCCTATTTGTTCATTAGCTAATATGTTACTGTGTGTGAATGCTTAATTACAAGATTTAAATGGGTAAATCTGGGTTCTACATGTTAATCATGTTAATAAAGAATCAAGGATAGTTTTTTAGGACTGGATGAGATGATTGTGGATGATAGTCGAGCCTTTTGAATATGGGTGCATATGTTTTGATAAGTTTCTTTGTGTTTGATGACAGTGAAAGGCGAGTCTCTGTATAAAGGAGGGTCGAATGACATAGTCTCATTGAAGAGGAATGAGATCGAGAATAAGTGAGTTGAAGTTCCTATGAATTTCAAAGGGACAGGGGAAATCCGATAAACAACAAGACAAAATTATGCGCATTGATCAACTAGAAGTCCAATGGTGGTAATCGATCACATGGTGAAAGTGTGGAGCAGATGTGGTAGGCGACAAGTCAACGTGGAAGTGAGTAGACATATGGGTGGATGTAGTACAAATGAAGGGTAACTGGACTGGCCTTAAATCCCTTGAAAATACTAGAGTTGATTTCCTCGGTGGATTGATATTTTGGTGGGTCAATGACTAGTTGACAGACCTTTGACCGAACTGGATTCATACTCAAGCAAAGGGAGTTGGACAAATATTCTCGGTGTCCAGTGGATGGTTAAACTGAACTGGAGTAAACAATTAAAGGTGCATCCTTAAATCTCCTAGTGACTCAATGGCTCAGTGGCTTGGTGGTCCAATGAACTAGTGGCCCGATGGCCATTTAAACAAGCTCTCTGGTCCAGTGGTCCTGGTAGTCAGTTCACATTAGTGTTAAATGATGATACATTAAGTGGTTAAGTGAAGAGATGTAATAAAGGGATAAGAGGGGTTTAAATCTGACCCATTTCCATCAAGAAGATCAAGTTGTAGACATTTTCACAAAGTCTCTTACAGAAGAGAAGTTTTCAAAACTTTGATCTCTGTTAGGAGTTCAGGAAGTTGTCATTAAGGACGGATATGCTATGATGCATCCTTCATTCTCCTATTGTGTCACCTTTGTAAATCCTTCAATCCTATCCCATGTTGTTCTTAAGGGGGGATGTTAGGATATTTAGACACTTAGGAGATAGTTAAGATAAACTTGGTCTAATGTGTCTTCAGGTTAAAGTGTGTTTCTTAGTGTATTTCCTTAGTATACATTAGTAAAAACATCGACGTGTTGATCTTTGATCTAGTTGTGTGAGTGGTTACTGAAGGTGTTCATCCTCTGTTGGAATACCTGTGTTGTCAAACAACTACAAAATTTCCAAGGGCTTGTCTTCAAGATAGTGAACTGCATGGTACTCATACCAAGAGTAGATGAGACAATGATGTTAAGCCATGTAAGGACAGATGGAATTTTTCAATTTGCCCAAACCAGAAGATAGATGGAATTTTTCTATATGCTCTCAACAAATGGAAAAAGATTCCAGAAGGGTTGTGCCCTTAAAAAAATGCCTTCGGTGTATACAGTGAATAAAGTTAAAGACAACAACTGAATTTCAAATTTGAGGATTTGGGTTTGACCTCATTAATTCAATTATAATAAAGGACAATTCAATTCTTTTTAAAAAATCAATCCAATACAATCCCTTTGTTTGATGTTTTGGTTGGTTCAAAGAAGAGTGACATGTTATAAAATATTTCAGATGTTGATGCTTTTCTTATAAAATATACTACATTAAAATAAAAATAAAATATGTAAAAAAATGTTTGCCTAAAATTCGAGAGTGGATAAAACAACTGAACAAATAAAGTTAAACAGAATCCAATGTAAATAATTATGTGTAGTTGTTTTTTTCAATCTCCACGAAGTAGTATTAGAAGCATTTGTCAAAATACTAATTTGAAGAATATTGTAGGGGAAGATTAGAGAATGTCATCTTGATAATGGCCCAACTAGGAGAGCTAGTGAAACTTTCCTAGGAGGTATCAAATTGATATGTGTAGTCCTATGTTCTCTCCTAATAATGAAAGCCAATGAGTCATTAGTGGAACTAATGAAGTTGTAAGATGAGTCTCAAGAGATGGGTTTTGGATCTATTGAGTGTGAGTGATTGTCACCTTGTGTCAATGGTAAGCTCTAAGGGTGCTAATTGAGATTGTGGTAGTGAGGGAAGCAATGTGTCCCCTAGCCATCTTGATAGTACTTCCATTATCCACTAAAGAGTCTACATGACCTTTTGTACCTTTGCTACCAAAGAGAGGGAAGTAATCTATGGTGTTCCTTGTGAGCTCAAATAGAGTATTCAAAATAAAACAAATGGAATGTAGCTATGAAAAGCAAATAGAAAAAACAAGGCAAAGGGAAATATAGTTGTTAAAAGAAAATAAATAGAACTAGAATTGGAAAATAATAGCAATAAGAAAACCTTTATTTATATTCAAAACTAGTTGTCAATATTCACTTGCCTCTTCAAGGGGGCAACCTACAACATGAGAAAAGATCTAAATACAATAATATTCACTTGACCATCGACTACATACCTTCTAATATAATATATAGTTTCTAACTAACCAAAACCCTAACCATCTAGTCAACCTCCATTAATGAGGCTTCAACCACTAACTAGTGGACCTTATTTAATGAGGCCACTTACATTTATTGCCTTCACACTCTACTACCTCGTGGAACCTTATTTAATAGTGATGGCCTTTGATACATTAAGTAACAATCTATTCCACTAACTATGGGAGCTAGAGTGGGACCATAACATGCCCTCCCCGTTACAATGCAACTTTGTCCTCAAGGCTCGAGACAAGGAAATTGGTGAAGAATATATGTTGGTTCCCATGCATCATCTCTAATATGTGTATTCTTCCATCTGATAAAAAAATTATTGGATAGTGCACTAACAAGGAAAATGCTCACATTTGTCCAAAACAACCTCAAGTTGCCGCCAAGTGGAACTCTCCTCATCCAATTCTGGAATAGTGGTTTGAAATATGCAATTGGAACTAAGCACTTTCTTCAATAAGAACACATGAAAAACTAGGTGGAGGTTAGAATGGTTAGGCATAGCCAATTTGTAATCCATTAGACATATTTGTTAGAGTATAGTATACGGTCCATAAAACGTAGGAGCTAACCTATAGTAGATCTTCTCCTTAAGTAAGGTTTTCTTATGGGGTTGGAAACACAAGAACACCCGATCCCCTTTGTCAAAATCGCATTCAAATTGATGTTTTATCACAAGAGATAGAAGATTTGTATTCATTAAAAGGGGTGCAACCTAAACTACTAAGTACATAATTTAGAACCCGTTTATAGAGCAAAATTCCAATTCAAACATACTAGCTATTGTTAGATAGGTGTTATATTATTTGCATGTGTGTGGTGGGGTGCGTCATAATTGACGACTACATCTAACGATCCCTCCCTAGTAGTGGTATTTGTGTCATGTGCACCGAATGCTTTCCTAGGGGGACAGGATTTTTGGTAGTTGTAGAACACCTAAAATATTATGTATATATTGTATTTTGAATGGTGAAATTAAAAAAATAAAGAGATGAGAGGTGCAGCACCAAGGAAGGCTGGTTTTCCCCCCAGTTAAGGGCTTCCAGCATAAATATATGTGTACTATGTGTATGAGCCATTGATTAATTTTTGTTTTTCTCAAGAATCTGTATGCATTGCTTTCCTTCACACGTTTAAAACTTACATCTATATTCCATCCATCTACACTATCCCTATACCTCCTCCAATGCCTAAGACTATTACTGAACTATAATGAATAAATTCGGTAAAAATACTGAGAATACATACAAAAAAACAAAACATGTCTAAGTTCAAGGTAGGAAAATTCTAAACCTCTTCCTTTTTGACATCTTCATCATCTGAAAATGCTACTAAGACATTTAGATATGGTAATAATGATGTCAACACAATTACCGACTTAACGAGAATTGTGACCTTAAAACGAGAACTCTAGCCCTTAAAACCCATATTTTTGCATAAAAAACATGAAAATCAACCCCTAAATCAAAAAATGGTGCTACTCGTAGCACCATTTTTTCTAACCAAATCAAATTACAACTTTTTTCAAGCATGACCTGAAAAAATCAAATAGTTTCTTAGAAAAAACTTAAAATCAACCACCAAATCAAAAAGTGGTTCTACCCGTAGCACCATTTTTTCTAACCGGGTCAAAATTACAACTTTTTTCAATTATGGCCTTAAAAAATCAAATAGTTGCTCAGAAAAACCTTAAAAACAACACCTAAATAAAAAAGTGATGTTACCGAAAGAAAAATATTTTTTTCTAAACGTTAAAATTATAGCTAATTACGACCTAATTGAAACTGTGGCATTGACAAAAAATCCCTATGCAAATAAAAAACCCAAAATTGGATCTATTTACTAACTTTTTTATTTTTAATTTACATTAAAAAATAAATAAAGAGAAAGGAGAAAATCTTCACAATTTTTTTTAATGAAGAAAAAAAAAAAAAAAAAAAAAAAAAAAAAAAAAAAAAAACACATTTAAAAAGTATATTGAAACCTAAATTATAAAAAAAAAAAAAAGTGGGAAAAAACTAAAAGAAATGAAAAGATTTTAAAATTTTCTTTGGAAAACAATAATTTAAAAAATGTAAAAAGTAATAATAATAACTCATTTAAAGCGTATATATATATATATATATATATATATATATATATATATATATATATATATATATATATATATATACTAAAACTCAAAGCTAAACTTTGTATAAAAACATTTTATAAAAATTAAATGCAAAATTTTGTGAAATAATTCAAAACTGATATATATATATATATATATTTAAAAAATGTAAAAGTAATAATAATAACTCATTTAAAGAAATTGAAAAATGCTAAAACTCCTAAGCTAAAACTTTTATGTTAAAAAGGAAACATTTTATAAAATTAAATACAAAGATTTCATAAAAAATTAAACGTTGTATATATATATATAGTTTTTTTCCTTACTCAGAGAAAAGCGTGTTTTATTCATTGGGAGACAAAATTTACATTTTGTAGTGCTAGTTTAGCACATTCAGGAGCATAAAAAAGTGTGACGGTTTGCACCAAAGAAAGTGGTGATCTGCTGATAGTTTTGCTGACCATACTCTAGTGTTCCAAAGTCTTAACTTTAGATCCAGAGTCTAGAAATATGCTACTATTTAGTGCATATTTAGAGCTTCATGTTACATTGAGAAAATATATACAACCCAGGGGGTATCCAAAAAAACTGAAACTGATAATCAAGTATAAAAAAGAATAGTAATATGTGGATTTAGTGAGCTGAAAGTTGAGTCGGATCTTCAATGAAGAGTCTGTGGAAAAAGTCTCGAACTGAATCTCCTTGTGTTTCTGAGAAGTGCCATTGTCCGAAAGTGAGGTTGAGTCGTTCCTTAGATAGAGTATTTGCTATGGTATTCTTGTCCCTGTAAACATGTCGGATAGAGAAAAAGTCAAAAGTATCCAACAAATTGAGAAATTCCCTCAATATAGGCTACAGTAAAATATTGTGGCAAGTCTGTGTTTCTAGACGGAGTTTTTACATTCAATTTGAATGTAAAAAGTTGTATAGATTTTAGACCATATTCTTTTGTTGATTTGAGTAGGAGGAGAAGAGTCATCAGTTCTGCATAGTTGTTGGTGCCTTTTCCCAGTCCCATTTTTATTTTAGAGTGGGAGTCTGTGAGATGTAGTAGTGATCCCCCCTCACCACAAAGGGAATTTTGTGAAGCCTCATCAAAGAAGGCCCAGGCTATGGAGTGATCTATGGATGCAGGTAGAGAAGTTTGAATACTAGGAGCATTCTTTTCTTGGGGAAAGTGTTCCAAAATGGAGAGGCATTTGGTTGCAACTAGTTCAGTTACCGTGGCCTTTTCCTGAAATATAGCTCTATTTATGGCCAACCAGATTCGGGCTATGGAGTGATCTATGGATGCAGGCAGAGAAGTTTGAATACTAGGAGCATTCTTTTTTGGGGGAAAGTGTTCCAAAATGGAGAGGCATTTGGCTGCAACTAGTTCGGTTATGATGCCCTTTTCCTGAAATATAGCTCTATTTATGGCCAGCCAGATTCCCCAGTTGATTAGGAGAGGCAAGGATTTTAGGGCCCTATGAGAGGCTTCAAGTAGCCAGGATTTCCATGTAGATTCCAACGTTTGGCCATTCCATTCACATTATTGTCTCAGTAGTAGAGAAACATCCCTCCAAACTTTTTTAGTAAAGGGGCAGGTAATGAGGATGTGTTCTGGTGTTTCAGTATCCCCTTTGCATAAAGAACACCAGCTTGGCCCTTCGAGCTAGCATTTTTTCATCTTGTCCCAAGTTGGTACTTTGTTGTATAGTGTTGTCCACATGAAAAGTTTGGATTTCAGTGGAGCTTTGAGTTTCCAAAGTCCTCTCCACCACCAACTCAGTTACCACAGTAGGAGGTCGACGCTGAGGGTTATGTATCCCAAATTCGGTGTGTAGACTCCATGTGGGGATTTTTTCCATACTAGCTCATCATTCATATCCAATAGTCTGATGTGGTCTCTCTGAAGAGAGAATAAATAGTTTTCCCACTGAAATTTTAAGTCACCTTCCATCCCAAGAGACTCAGCACTGTGCCAACCTTGATTCCATATGTTTGTGGATCCTGGGTCAGTAATTTGGTTTAGTTTGAAAAAACCTTGTGTATGTAGTCAGTCCAGTAATTCTTGAGAAAGGGTGTGAGCATTTTCACTTCCTGGCCAAGGATCAGAGCCAATTCGAAGTTTGTCTCCCCTACCAATTTTCCAGGCCAGGCCATATCCAATAACATGGAAGGACTTGATTACGGCCTTCCAAATTATGGAGCAGCTGGGAATATTTTTGTTAGCCCGACGGATCCATTCCACCACTGAGCCTGGATTTATGTATTTGTGGGTGACCACTTGAGTCCATAAACTATTTGTTATGAGGAGTCGCCAGCAAGATTTGGTTGCTAATGCTTTTGAGAAGATGAAAATATTTTTTAAGCCCCAGCCCCCAAAAGCTTTTGGGCAGGCCAGTAGGTCCCATTTTTCCCAAGGAAGGGTGAAGTGATCCTTCGTTCCAGACCAGATAAACCGGAAGGAGAGTCTGGATATTTTTTCTAAAATACCCTTGGTAATCCAGGAGAGTGACATCGAGTAGAACAGGATAGCTTCCAGTACTGCTTTCGTCAGAGTTGGCCTTCCTTCCCTTGAGAGCCAACAAAAGCTCCAATGATTTAATTGTTTCTCTAGTTTGGCCAAAACCCAACTCTAGTCCCCTTTGAGATAATTATTTGCTTTGAGTTGGAAGCCAAGATATTTTATCCCTTGATGAAGATCCTGATTTGGGAAGGGGAAAATAGTTTTAAAGAGTGTCGCAAGTGGCTTCGTCAAGTCCATTTAACGATACTGTGGATTTTTTAGAGTTTATGATCATTCATGTTGCATCCCGAAAGAGCTGGAGTAGTGCTGCCAAGGTCTCAATGTCTCTTGGTCTGCCACTATTGAATATTATCACATCATCCACGAAGAGTAGATGTGTGATTATAAGATCTAGAGAGGTTTTTATACCCTGCAAATCCCCCGAGTTGATGGCCTAGATTAGGGCCATGCTTAACCCTTCTACAACTAGGAGGAAGATCAGAGGGGAGAGGGGGCATCCCTGTTGAAGACCTCTTTCTGAGGAGAAGAAGGGAGAGGTTGCTCTGTTTATCAAGACCGCAAAATTTACTAAGGAGATACAAGCCATTATCCATCGGATGAAGGGCACCTTGAACCCTAGGCGTGTGAGTAGTTGTCTTATGAAAGACCAGCTTACTCAATCAAAGGCCTTTGAGAGGTCAATTTTAAATACTACTCCTTTGGACGATAGAGTTCTTAGATTGTACAGGCCTTCTTGAGCCACTCCAATTGCTTCATGTATCTATCGGCCATTTATAAAGCCAAATTGTTCTTTTGAGATCACCTCTGAGAGAATGGGATTGAGGCGTCTAGAGATAACTTTTGCCACGATCTTGTATATACAGTGGCATAAAGAGATCGGTCGAAATTCCTCAAAGGAGATGGGTACATCCTTTTTTGGGATTAAGGCCAAGAAATTTGTGTTGAGAGTTAGATGCATCGTTCCATTCCTTCTAGATTCTTCCACCACCTGGAGGAGGTCTAGTCCTATCAATTCATATAATCCAAGATAAAATTATATCAGCCATCCATATGGTCTTGGGCTCTTGTCCTTTTAGAAACTGTGAAGAGTCTCCTTTAATTATGCTTTGTTGACTTCCATGTAGAGGTCCCTATTGTTTTCCTCATTTACAAAACTAGGGTAAAAGAGGGCCAGACGAACTATTTCAGCAATGTTTACCCTCTGATCCGCTTTGTACAAGGTTTTGAAGTGGTTTTTGCCCATCTCTGCCAGCCCTGAGAAGGATTATACAATTCTTCCTTCCTGGTCCTTCATATCCCAACTGGTTTTTGAGGCTTTGTGACCCTTTGCAAAAGCATGGAAGAATTTTATGTTCTCATTCCCTTATTTTATCCAAATTGCCCTACTTTTTAGTCTCCAGGTCGCTTCCCTGTCGACTAGGAGTTGTTTGCATCATGATTCCAAGGATTTTAAGGTGTCCTTGGATGAATCATATAGGAAACCCTTGTCTTCCTCCTGATATATAGCCTTGATTTGTTCTTCTATATTTTTTAATTCTCTTTCCTCCCTTTGTCTTTTTTCCTTTTACCAGGGGATAGTTAATGATTTGATTTTTTTGAGGTTATCCGCAAAGAGTAAACCCACGGGAGATCCATAGCTGGGATCAAACAACCTCCAATTTGTCTGAACCAAATCCCGAAATCTCTCATCTGATAGCCAAGAGGAATTGAATTTAAAGGGTGAAGGGGGTTTGTGTAGCCCACCCTCCAAGGTGAGACAAATTGGGGAACGATCAAATATGCCACCTACACCAATCCATTGTCTAACTTGGAAGGTTTCCTCCATTAGTGCTTCAGCCACAAGAAAACGATCAATACGCTTTTCCACCCTTGCTTCCTATGTATGCATATTCCTCTATGTTGGATTTAGTTTCTTGGGAGCGATGTCCAACAACCCATTAGCCGAAAAGAGGTGAGTGATTGAAGCGGTGAGTTGGTCTGGACGTGCTAAGGGGACCCAAACCTCTGTCGCCCTTAAGGAGAAATTAATATCACCCCCCCAATATTAGGTTTTCAACCTTCAGGATATCGAGACTGAGAAGTGATTCCTAGAAAGGGGTTTTGTCGAGATAGGGGCCGTAGACATTTAGAATTCTGAATTATTTCCCCAGACCTTCCACAAGGATATCAATTCCTAGATAGGAATTAAGTAATTTGATTGATCTGGAGTGCCACCCTGTGGCTAGCCTAGATATTCCAGCAACATCAATGCCCACAAAATGCCAACCTGGGAGCAAAGTAGTTAGGGTAGCAGAGATTTTTGTAGAGTCTGCCAGCATTTCTTGTAGTATAATGATGTTCAGTTGTTGAGTGGTGATCAACCGTTTCAGGGTGGATTTCTTGTGGGGGCTCGCCAAACCCCTGCAATTGAAGGATACCAATTTCATGGTGTAACCCTCCCAGGGGCTTTCACTTCTCTAAGTGCCCCAAAAATAGATTGTTGGTGTCTTGATACAATATCTAGACGTGCCCCAGATTATGCTTTGGAAAGTAGGGAGGTGCGTCCCCACCCTCTTTTTGATGTGCCAATATCTAGGTCAAGTCCAAGTCCCGACTCTTTTGTAGAGGGCCCAAGGATATTTCTATTCCTAATATGGAAGAGAATGGAGGGTCTTCTGAAGATTCAAAGGAGGGATCTGTTGAGCACTCAACACACCCTAAAAAGTCTATGTCAAATTTTACTTTTTGGGTACCACTTAATCTTTTGGCATTATCTAATTCGAATTCAATATGGAAAATTATGCCTTTGCTTATCATTTTTTTATTCTCATTAAGTCTTTAAAATCTTTCTTGGACATGTGAAAACCATCATAACTTAAAAGGACAAAAATTTAATTAAAGAATCAACCACTAAATCATTTCACCCGACGAGTCCAAAATTCAGCACCCGGAAGAATTGAAGATGAAAGAAAATCACTCGAGAAAACAGAGGTCATCGATCACCGATCTTCGTCAGTGTCAGCAAAAGGGAGTTGTCTTTCACGACGATCATTACACAAGGAATCCGCCGATAGCCGATTTCATTCGGCATCGGCGAAAGGCAAAGGGATTAAACTTTAGCAAAGAAAGAAAGGAATCGTCGATGGCCAATTTCCAAAGCATTTCGACGTCGGTGAATTTTTGAGAAAGTAAATCCGTAGAGAACATAATAAGTTTATCCCCAAGAGTCAATTCCCCGGTGCCTTTTCGACATCGATAGTCCCAGGTTTATCTCAGATCATGCATTTTGAGAAAAGTCCCAAACCCCACTATTACCCGCAAGCTAGGTCACCGATCTTCGATGTCATAAGTCCCAAACCAATTGTGTCGCGATGATACCACTGAGTATGAATTCTAGGCTGCCTTAGAAGAAATGCAGTTTGTCCGAATAACATAAAAGTATGTTCCAAATAAGATAGTAAAATATGTGGACCAAACACACCGGGATTTCATATACAAACAAGAATATGATGCATTCAATCGCTATAACCAGAGCCTGTTCATCAAAATTTTGAGACTTTATATATATAAGATTGTCGTCAAGATCAGGCTACATACAATAGACACGATCTACACCTTTTGGCCAACCAACCCAGTTACATTGAGGACATGAAAATTTTCACAAGAAAAATGGAAGACTATAAAAATTTGGTGTCATGTCTGACAATACAAAACAAAGTCCGCCCATCATACCTCTTCTGCGCGCGAACTTTCTCCCCGGCTGCCTCGCACTCCTGGAGATGTTGTCACCTTTTGTTCTTCTGACACCCTCTGCGCTTCACGCAATTGCACAATCGTATATTTTTCTTCCCGAAGCTATCGCTTAAGCCATATTGTGTTCCCTTCACGACCCTGTGGCATTGGCACCTCAAGGTTCTTTGCCGCCAATTACCAACGCAATTTTCTATTCTCCTGGTAAAGCTCAGCTATGGTGAGTTGTGCCTTCTCCAGCTGCGGATTAGGTCCTCGGACGTGTTAGCTCCCAGAGAGTAATGGTAGCATTGAGTCATGAAAGTAATTTTAATCTTTGTTTTCTTGGTCATTTATCATAATTTGATGTCTCATTAAGTCAAGTCATTCTCACTTCTAAGGGTCAATTCTAAGTTGTCAAGGTCACTCGTGGGTCATAATAACCCATCATTACATTTCAAAACATGAATTGGCATCTATATTATGATTATTCCTCATGAAGACTAGTTTGCAGCACAAATCACTATTTTTACACTGAGTGCGCTGACAACGGAGCCTCAGTTTGTAGCGCAAAGCACTATTTTTACACTGAGTGCGTTGAGAACTTGTTGTAGATGGCAGTTTTCACAAATTTTGGTCAAAAGGTAAAAATTCGACTTGGAAAGAGGATTTTTAGTGGAATATAATGACTATCCCTCCAATATCTCATCAAATATCATCCATGGGTGCAGGTGGCATTTCATTTCACCAATGGAAACATTCTAGGGATCAAATCCTAGATTGTAGGAATATGACTAGATTTTGGAAATCTGTGTTTTCCTGTTTTAGTCATATTTTTTGGAGATAGATTCTGACGATATGGAAATTTATTTTTGGAAATTGAGAGAGTTTTTTCATAATAACAAGATCCTCTTAAAAAACTTCTCTCATTTTTCCAAAATCTATTTTTATTCGAGAGATATAGGTCAATCTTTTAGAAGCATATTTCCATAAATTTTATACTCTGTTTTTGCTAGCCACCTCACAAATTCGGATTTGAGTTGGATTTCTTCAACCAACTAAAGATAGGTGAAGAGGTTATGAGATCCATATGTTTTGGATCTATATTATCATGTAGTATCTATATAAAGAGGACCAAAGGGAGAAGCTAAGGGGTTGGAACTTGGAGACTTTCAGAGACTCTTTTATTGTAAAGACTTTTGTGACATATACTGGAATTATAAGCTTCTTTCATTGTTATTGTTTAGACCTTTGTTCATTCATCTCTTCCTGTACTTATGATTGAATTTCATGTTCATTACTTTTTTTATTCAATCACTGATAATTGTCATCTTGTCTTTGCATTGGTAAACTAGAATTATAAGTATTCTTCCTTGTTATAATCATCCTTTCATCTATGTTTTTAATATACGTGATCTTGCGGGTATAGTGAGTGTTCTCCATCTATCTGAGTTTAAAAACCATCTGAGCAATGCCTTTTGAGAGCCTTATCTTGTCTGGATATGTTCAAGTGTCTTGAGTGATGAGTTGTTCATTTTTTGATCCATTTTATATATTTTATTGAACATTTGATTAAGTTACCAAGCTTACTCAACCTACAACCTTAAATGACTCTTGGAGTGATAACAAGACGTTAGAACCCGAAGCTTCTATCTTTCTTGTTTGGCTCCCCCTTCCTCGACTTCAATTTCAGATAGGCTCTAGCTAGATAGCGCACATTAGGAGCTCCTCGGCAGTTGATTGTGTGCATGACTCAATCGGGATTTGGCTTTCCCCCCTGAATTCTTTATTCCTCCTTGGCCTTCCTCTCCTCCACGGTATCTGCTGCTGAGTAAGAGTGACTTCCAACTTGTGTCCTTATGACGTAGCTTCTTCCACTTCGGCCTCCATAACTTCACCAAGTAATCCGACAGAAATTGAATCCAAAGATCAATAGGCAATGAAGGATATCGGACTCCCCGAGTTAGGCAACCCCAAAAACTTCGTCGACTTGTGCGACATAGTCAAGTCACATACCAAGCAAGATTTATTATGGGCCAAAGAGCTAGCGAAGATGACTGACACAACAGCAAGACAAGTGCAAAGATTTATGGAACATCTTATTAGAGCTCAGACTATGCTACAACATTTAAACACCCGTCTAGTGAAGTACCGAGCGCATGCGGTGGAGGTCAGAGGAATTTACGCGGCTCCTATGGAACAACACAGATTTTCATGGGCCCAAACTTGCGAGGATCTGTTTATCAGTTGGTCCGAGTATGAGAAAAGTCACCCTTTCAAGTGATATCTTGAGTTAACTGTTAGAAGAGGACGCCACATGGCGAATTTTGTTTTGTTTAAACTACACTTAGTCATTATTCTCGGTTGAATTTTATGTTATAAATAAGAACATCGACCAATTAGTTAAAGGTTGATGGTTTTTGCAATAACTCTTTCTTTCTGGTTATTAAGAATTATTTTGAAGCTACCGTTAATAGAGAAGTCCTTCTGGACCAGAGACAAATTATTTTCATCAAATGCATGTGATTGGACGTGGAGAAGAACTATTTCCTATCTCATTTCATGAATGATGTTGTAATGAGTAAGAGCTATTTAATCTATTGTCAAGTTATCTGGTGCAATATTTTGTTGTTCTTTACTTTAATGATGAAGATGAATCATGGTGTTATTATGTGATGGATGATTAAGTAGGTGAATTATTTTGCTTGCCATTGTCTTATCGCATATGTGTTTTCTTTCTGGTAATTAGTTTCTCAGACAATAATTGGATGCTCACATGGTTAATGTATTAGTACTAGTCTTGTGGTATAAAATTTTCGTCTGCATGCTTGAGCAGCGGGTTATCCCAAGTTCAACCTCTTCCCCAGTAGTTATAACTTAGTCATGTTTTGTAGCCAAGTCGGTTTATACCGGCTTATATCTCATATCGGTCCCACCCAAGAGAAAATACAAAAATAGATAGTCTGAATTGAAGGAAGAGCCTTCACAAGAAAACATAAATCCCATCGATAAATTGGTCGTATCGCAATATTTGGAGAACCATTCCACTATTAAATGCTTCAAAGTCTAATTGGGCCTCAGTGGAGGGTTTGGTTCCTACTGTCGAATTAAGGGATTTATGACCCATCAACATAATTGGTGCTAGAAGGAGGGCCTACGAATGAATGGCTAGATATATATTTTACATAGTATTTGAAACAACTTATAGATTCAAAATAGCCCACATGCATGGCTAGTCATTCCCAAGACAGGCCACACACACTAAGTACTCCTGAAACGAGTAACTCACTGCCCGAGGAAGAATATTTTCACCCTAGAATACCTTACGCTCTTCCTCACGAGGAATTAAATAAATTCAGAAGAATCACAAGAGCATATGCCCAACAGATCGGTGCGTTGTCCTTAGCTCTAATACTTCCTTGAAGAAAAACGATAAGTAGGCCCATGGTCAATACTCCCGACAAAGTTTTCGTGCACACGGTAGAAAACTTAACATATTTCACAATCACCGAAATCCAAGATCCTCTTGATCTAATACCCAAAATTCCAGTCGGCGATGTCTATGAACCAGATATTTTTTGGAAGAGGAGGAGTTTAACTCAGAGTCTAAAGATATGGAAGGCAACAATGAACATAATGAAGAAAGGGGGAACCCACCTATGAACAATCAACCCTGGTTGGCCAGAGATGTTTTGGCCCTCCCGAGACCAATCCATAACCTTCCCTGACATCCAGAGAAGTTACTTCCTAAGTTCGATCTCGAAACCTCAGGATTGCCTGACGATCATATCAAGAAATTTATACTAGCGATCAGGCTTATGAACATCCCGCATGAAGACATAGTTTGCAGGTTTTTCCCCTACACTTTTGAGAACTCAGCCTCCACATGGTATTTTAACTTACCTGTAGGATCCATAACTAGCTGGACAAAGTTTCAAAAGGATTTTCTAGATAAATTTGCAGAAGAGACTACTACGAGAGATCTGATGGCTAAGTTGTTCGTCGCCACCATGAGTTCGAAAGAGAAGGTTAAATATTTCAATCAAAGATTCAGGACCATCTTAAACAAATTCCATCATGAAGCCAAACCAACTCAGGAGTTGCAAATTGAAGTATACGCTAATGTGCTCCCAGCTTCTATTTCTATGTTTGTGAAGAGGGATGCCAAACGAACCTTAGCTGAGAATTTTGAAGAAGCTAAAATGATAGAATTCCAGATGAAAGGGTGTAAAGAAGGCTAGGTCTCTTTAGTTAAGAAAGAAGTTCAATCTCCTCCCAGGAGAGGAATCCTTCTGACTAGACCACCAGGGAAACAAGTAGAACAGACTTCCGACAAGGGTAATGGAGACATAGAAGATCTACAACACATGGTTAGGAAATTATCGAACGAGATCATACACATGAAGAGAAACGTGGGGGAAGGAAACCAAGGCCAAAGGCCCTATAAACCTTTCTTTAAAAGGAACCCGTCATTCAAAACCATTGAACCTCCCCCAACTAACTTGAATATTGATCTATGGAATTTCGCATCTGATTCTTTCTATACCTATCACCAGGAAAACCACTCTAAAAGAGACTACCCTCAATGGGTGCATGCCATGAATTTGATGGCCAACCGGTTTTTAGACGAGGTTTCCCTAACCGAACAACCAAGCACATCAGTTATGAATGTTGTTGACCAGGAAGAGATTGACCCACCAGAAGATACAACCATGATGATATGGGATCCTGACCTAATTATTCCTTTCGATGACCTATTTCAGGTTCAAGAACCACCCGCAGAGATCTCGTTTGTGCAAAATAGAAATAAAGGTCAACCTGTCTCAAAATATCCTACTACCACTCAAACGTCATGGGAAATGTCAACTCCCGATCACCCAAAAACACATTTTTCTCCCCGTAAGAACCCTATTAGCATCCATACGTGAGAATCGCCCAAACTGGAGTACAACGTAGTTGAAGATCTGAATAAGTTGAAGGCTAATATATCGGTTATGGACATGTGCAGAATCCCTCAGCAAAAAGATTTCCTGCTACAAGCGTGGAAATCAGTAGAAAACCCTATGACAAGCAATGAGCAGCAAAGAAATCTAACCTCCACAGATCTAGTAAATAAACCAATTGTGAATACTTGCTCAGAAGATAATAAGGGAAAACCTTTTGTCCCACCGTTTCTCTTAACATTTGAAGTCTTCAACAGGAACCTCCACAATTGTTTGGTAGATTCAAGAGAATATTTCAACATTATGCACGTGTCTATTTGATAAAAATTAAATGGCATTCCTCTCAAGAGTGATAAACATGTGATACAACTAGACAGAACCTAGGTCAAAGTCATGGGGGAACTCAGAGATGTAATGATCAGGATAGAGACACATCCTAAGTTTGTGCAAGTGATTGACATCATTGTAGTAGACATCCCAGAGGCCTATGGGTTATTACTAAGTTGATATTGGTCTGAGAAGTTAAACGGGTACTTTAGTACAGACTGGGCACACCTTTGGCTACCACTGAAGGGATACAATAATATGATCATGATTGATAGGGAGAGATACCTGAAACATATGGTCATTGGTCTAGAAACCCTGAATGAACTGTGATCCACAACTTTCCCCATGTTGGGCAATTATTCCTACGATTCCCACTTCGGGAACTTTTCTCCTCTCTTATCCGATGTCCCTCTCACTCAAAACTCTGAAATGGTTTTTCAAGAGATGTCACCGATACTGGTAGAAGATACCCTCTTCTGTCAAGACCCTATGCTAGAGATTATGGAACAAAATATAGGGAATCAAGAAAGTAATAAGAAAGAAGAAAAGGGTGATTGTCGTTCACAAATTTGGACCATATACTTTGATGGATCTAAATCACAGGAAGGATCAGGCGCAGGGTGCATCCTCATTGATCCAAAAGGTAAACGTCATTTCATTTCCTATAGACTAAAATTAAAATGCACCAATAACATCGTCGAGTATGAAGCTCTAGTACAAGGGTTAAAGAAAGTCATATAATTAAATGTCAAAGAATTGAAATTTTTCAGAGACTCGGAGATTATCGTTAGACAAGGAATACTATACATTGCATATCCCCGCACCTAAAGAATTATCAGCAGGAAGTACATAGGTTAATACAGCATTTTGAAGATTTCAATATCACCACGATCCCCAGAGCAAAGAATATCCTTGTTGATTCCCTAGCCACAACTGCTTCAAGGTTGTCACCTCTAGAAGATTGTGAAGCCTCCTGATTCACCGTGGAACTACTCTACAAACCATCAGTCCCTAACAACAGTTCTAATTGGAAAGTCTTTGAAGGAGATGAACAGATCATAAACTTCTTGACTAACCAAGACAATTTCAAAGATTTGGCCATCGACGATGAAGTATTCCAGGAGAAATCAAGAGAAACTGATCCTCAGACAGGTCAACCTATTGACATATCGAAATCTCACACCATCCTGAAAGGGATAGCTAATTTGGAGAATTTGTTTGACCTGAAAGAACGATTTAGGGGGCCTAAAAATGCAAAGATCGGTAGCTCTTGTCCCCTGCATGAAACTATAAATCTCGGAACCCCGAAAAACCCAAAGAATGTGAATCTTGGCAAGACTATATCTAAAGAGGAAAGAAATGCTTATCTCAAACTGTTCATACAATATCAAGATGTCTTCGCATGGTCCTACCAAGATCTGAAAACTTATGACACTTGTATCATTCAACGCACTATATCGTTAAAACCTAAGGTGAAACCCTCCCAACAGAAGCTCTGAAAGTATCACCCATCCCTGGAACCTCTCATGTATCAGGAATTAAAGAAACTTTTAGATTCCAAGATCATCTTCCAGGTTAGGCATTCTGTGTGGGTAGAAAATCTAGTTCCTATGACAAAAAAGTATGGATAAATTCGTTTATGCGTAGATTTTAGGAACCTCAACAGAGCTTCAGAAAAGGACAATTACCCAGTTCCACCAATGGAGAAACTTCTGCAGACCGTGTCTGGCTCGGAGATTTTCTCTCTACTAGATGGTTTTTCAGGTTACAACCAAGTCCTGGTTTCAGAGGAAGATCATTTGAAAACTACCTTTCGAACCAAGTGGGGAACCTTCGCTTATAAAAACATGCCCTTTGGGTTAATCAACGCAGGGGAAACCTTCCAAAGGGCAATGGATGTAGCATTTTGGGGACTAATGAACAAGTGTGTGGTAGTGTATCTAGACCACGTAACTGTGTATTCAAAGAATAGAGAAGATCACATCCAACACTTAACTCAAATTTTTGAAAGGTGTAGGAGATACGGTATATCCTTAAATCCCAAGAAAACTATTTTCAGCATCAAGGAAGGCAAGTTGTTGGGCCACATTATATCTCAAGTAGACATTCGCATAGACAAAGAAATGATTAAGGCCATAGCTCAACTCCCTTTGCCTCACAACAAGAAATCTATGCAGTCTTTTTTCGGGAAAATCAATTTCGTGAGGAAATTCACTCCCGATTTCACGGAAACTATCAAACCCTTACAAAATATGATTTGCAAAGATGTTAAATTTAAGTGGGATACTGAAAAACCTACCAAACTAGTTAAAGGGAAAGGGTTGTGCAAACTCGTAGCTAAAGCTTAGGTCCAAGTAAATCAAGAGTGTGGATGGGAGAATGAAATGGACTTATGGTGTGGTGAAGCTTCATACATTTTGCCAGGGCCAGAATCTTGGTATGAGAATTTAACTTATCTCCTACACCATGGGACTTGTCCAGAAAATGTCAACCCTAGGGAAAGGAGATCTCTCAAGTTAAAGTCTGCACAATATCGCCTCATAAATTCGGTACTCTTTCGGATTAATTATGATGGGGTACTCTTAATATGTATCGAACATGAAGACGCAGACAAAGTTCTGAAGGAGCTCCATGATGGCCCTATCAGTCGACATTTCGCAGGAAACGCCATCGCTCATAAGATACTGAGAGCTGGCTATTATTGGCCCACCTTGTTCAAAGACACCCACACCTACACTAGGAACTGTAAAACTTGTCAAATAAGCGTTGGGAGGGAGAAGAGAGAAACGGTCCCACTCCAACCAGTGACCGTCTTTATGCCTTTTAAGCAATGGGGGTTGGATATCATAGGAGAAATTACACCCAGTTCTTCTAAACAACACAAGTATATACTTACTGCCACCGATTAATTCATGAAGTGGGCAGAGGCCATCCCTCTCACTCATGTAAACAAGAAGGTGGTGATCCAATTTATAGAATAATAGCTGATCATGATGTTTGGTGTCCCTTCTGTTCTAGTTTTTTATAATGCAACTTAGTTTTCTTCCACTCTATTGACAGAATTTTCTTTGGACAAAGGAATCATAATTAGGTACTCTATAAATTATTATCCATAGGGAAACGGGGTGGAAGAATCAACTAATAAGAACCTAGTGAGAATATTAAAGAAGACGGTGGCAGACAACCAAAGGAATTGGCATAATCTACTCCATAACGATCTGTGGGCTGATAGGGTCACACCCAAGGAAGCTATAGGAAATTCCCTGTACTTTCTAGTTTACGGGCAGGAAGTCATTCTCCCAAATGGGATTTATCTTCCATCTCTTCAACTAGCCCAAGATTCCAGCTGGGAACCCTTATCGGTCATACAACAAAGAATTGATACTCTGCTCATGCTAGAAGAAGAGAGAGAAAAGGATAAGTCAAAATTTCTAGCTCACCAACAGATAGTGAAAAGATGGTTTGATAAGCATAAGGCTAAAGAGAAAAATTTTGAAGTAG
>SNQJ01S0043157.1:157358-176636 GCA_010110895.2 Picea sitchensis | reverse complement strand
TTGGGATAACCCGTTGCTCAAGCATGAAGACGACAATTTTATACCACATGCCTAGTACTAATACATTAACCATGTGAGAATCCAATTACTGTATGATAAACTAATTACCAGAAAGAAAACACATATGTGATAAGACAATGGCAAGAAAAATAATTCACCTACTTAATCATTCATCACATAATAACACCACGATTCATCTTCATCATTAAAGTAAATAACAACTGTTGGCATAGGGGCAGACCCAAGGTTCACTCCAAGAGTGCACCAACAAGCCCTAGCTACTGGCCCTTTCGGCAACACCTGTGAAGCAGATGTAGTCTCACCCGAAGCAACTATGAGGGGGTTGTAGGACAGAGGTGTCTACAACCAGGGGAATGTCAAGTGGATCTAATACAACAACAAGGGAGAATTCATATATCCCTCACCAAGCTAGATCTACCCTGCATGGTTATAGATCTGATCTAATTACAACAATGAAAATAACAATATAACAGTGACAAAGATCAAAGCATCAATCTCACACACACAACACAAGATGTAAGTGGTTCACTGTCTCTCTAAGGCTACGTCCACAGAACTGTGCTTATGATTTATTAAGGTAAAGCATACGGTTCTTGTCTGTGCTCCCAGATAACAATATCTTCTTTCTTCTCCTCTCTTTCTCTCTCCTTCTTGCGCACCCAACTGCAGGAATTGACCTTCGCACACAACTGAAGATCTTACAATACCAGAAGGCTCTCTCACTTAGCACTTCTCTCGCTCAATACAATAATATCTCACCACAACAATAGAGCTAGATCAACAACAATATCATACCATCCCAAAGTACCAACCCAACCTAGGCTCTTTAGACCTCTATTTATACATTACGATCATTCACTAACATCCATAGGCTGAAACCTAGGTGCCAAAACCCTCGGTGTCTAAAACCCTAGGTCAACTTGACCCGCTTTTTCCGTGCTTCACCAGCCTATCTTTCCTTCCTTCTCGTGCAATGCTCCAAAGCATACAACAATGGATTTTTCCACTTGCTGAGTTGTCCTCGATCCCTCTTCCTTGCTGATCTATCATCCTCGATCTCCTCGTCTAAAGAATTGCATTTCTGTACTTCGCTCCATCTTTTCTGCTCTTTTTCTCACTTCGACCCAGTGACAGTCACTGTGTCTTCTGCGAAGTTCGCTTTTCACCTTTTCTTCCTTCTTCTTCTCTTCCTTCCATAACCAAGGGCCAACAACAACAAAATATTGCACCATATAACTTGACAATATATTAAATATCTCTTACTCATTACAACATCATTCATGAAACGAGAAATGAAATAGTTCTTCTCCACATCCAATCACATGCATTTGATGAAAATAATTTTGTCTCTAGTCCAGAAGGACTTCTCTATTAATGATAGATTCAAAATAATTCTTAACAAACAGAAAGAAAGAGTTCTTGCAACAACCATCCACCTTTAACTAATTGGTTGATGTTCTTATTTATAGCATAAAATTCAACTGAAAATAACGGCTAAGTGTAGTTTAAGCAAAAAAAATTCGCCGCATGGAGTCCTCTTCTAACAGTTTCTTTAACAATCAACTCAAGATATCACTTGAAAGAGTGAATCTTCTCATACTCCGACCAACTGATAAATATATCCTCACAAGTTTGGGCCCATGGAAATCTGTGTTGTTCCATCGGAGCCGCGTAAATTCCTCTGACCTCCACCACATGTGCTCGGTACTTCACTAGAATGGTGTTTAACTACTGTAGCACAGTTCGAGCTCTAATTGGATGTTCCATAAATATTTTCACTTGTCCTGGCATTGTGTCGGTCATATTCGCTAGCTCTTCGACCCATAATAAATCTTTCTTGGTATGCGATTCGACTATGTCGCATAAGTCGACGAAGTTGTCGGGGTTGTCGAACTCGGGGAGTTCGATATATTTCATTGCTTGTTGATCTTCGGATTCAGTTTCTCTCGGATTACTCGGTGAAGTTACCGAGCCGATTTTACACGATAGTCGGAGGGGATCCTTCCTACCAATCAGGATTAAAATCGTTTATAAATTTCTAACAGAAAAATACTCAGCAAAAATATGTGAAAAACGTAAACAGGAAGAAAACCGACTGATGCATACCTGTAAAACTCGCTAAGTCTGGTTGTTTTGATACTTACGTAATCTCTGCAACTTTTCGGGTCACCTGCACCATTTCTGTTAGCACCACCATTTTTCTTAATTTAGGGTGGGTTACATCCATGCGTCATAGCATGATAAATCAGGTACGAAAAACATGAGAGTCAAAATCATGCCAGGGGTTGGTTGACCCTTGGGGTCGGGCAAGGATGTCAGAGTCAAACATGTGCCAAAAGTATGAGTAAGTTCCAAAAGGTTCGGATATTTTCATAAGAGAGGTCGTTAAATGCTTCAAGTCGAGGCAGGTTTCCCAAACAGAACTCTCATCAACAAGTGCATCAACCATCATTAGCTCATTATGGAGAATGGGGGAACTGAAAGGAAACAAGATGATTGTACCACACATCCTCTGCAATTCGTATCAAATGCATCTCACATGCCTCGGATCATGCCTTCGTGAGAATGTGACATAGTAATTCTTTTAAAACATCCCGTCACAAGGCATTCAATGTCCCCTGACACGTTTTGGCTCACTGCCCCGCTCCGTTATAAATTCTAGATGTTCTGTCAGCATTCTAATCACTAGTCGATCTTGTGTGCCATTGGTAACTCATCTCACGAGATTACTTCAATCAAATTCTTTTCTTTGGGACTTTGTCAAGACATCCATGCATAAGGTGGATACATTTCCGCACCATAGGATCTCCTCAAAACAAAAGACGAGGCCCGTGAGGCAGCTGAAGTGCCAAGCCTGAGCCACAAAATTCTTGGGACTCATTATTATTTACAGTGGGTGTTCCCGAGGCTTCAAAGGGAGATTCCTACCTTTGAGTGGAAACGATGGTATTGCCCCGTACTGAGGCCGAAGTGGAAGAAGTTACCTCAGAAGGACACAAGTTGGAAGTCACGCTTCCTTAGCAGAAGATACCGCAGAGGAGAGGAAGGCCCAAGAAGAATAAAGAAGTCATGGGGGAAAGACAAATCCCGATTGAGTCGTGCGCATGATCAACTGCCGAGGAGATCCTAATGCATGCTATCTGGATAGAGTCTGTCGGAACTCCAAGTTGAGGAAGCAGGAGCCGATTGAGAAAGACAAAAGCTTTGGGTTCTAACATCCGAGGACCTAATCTGTAGCTAGAGCAGGCACAGATCGCCATAGCTGAGATTTATCAGGAGAATAGAGAATTACGTCGGTAATTGGCGGCAAAGAACCTTGAGGTGCCAACTCCATAGGGTTCTGAAGGGAACACAACCTGGCTTAAGCGACAGCTTCTGGAAGTGCAAGATACGACCGTGCAGTTGCACGAAGTGCAAAGGGTGTTGGAAGAACAAAAGGTGACAACACCTCAGGGAGCACGAGGCAACCGGGGAGAAATTTCGTGCGCAAAAGAGGCATGATGGGTGGACTTTATTTTGTATTGTCAGACGTGGTGCAAAATTTTGATAGTCTTCCCTTTTTCTTGTGAAAATTTTCATGTCCTCAATGTAACTGGGTTGGTTGGCCAAAAGGTGTAGACAATGTCTATTGTATGTAGCCTGAGTTTGACAACAATATAATATATATAAAGTCTCAAAATTTTGATGCACGGGCTCTGGTTATAACGATTGAATGCATCATCTTCTTGTTTGTATATGAACTCCCTGTGTGTTTGGTCCACATATTTTCCTGTCTTATTTGGAACGTACTTTTACGTTATTTGAACAAACTGTATTTCTTCTAAGGCAGCCTAGAATTCATGCTCAGTGGTACCGTCGTGGCACAACTGGTTTGGGACCTACGACATCAAAGATCGGTGACCTAGCTTGCGGGTAATAGTTGGGTTTGGTACTTTGTTAAAAATTCACGATCTGAGCTAAACCTAGGACTATTGATGCCAAAAAGGCACTGGGGAATCGACGCTCGGGGATAAACTTACTATGTTCTCTATGATTTACTTTCTCAAAAATTATTCGATGTCGAAATGCTTTAGGTATCGACCATCGACGATTCCTTTATTTCTTTCTTAACGTTTACTCCCTTTACCTTTTGCCGATGCTGAATGAAATCGGCTATCAACGACTTCCTTGTGTAATGCTCGTTGTGAAAGAAAACTCCCTTCTATTGACACTGACGAAGATCGACGATCGGTGACCTCGATTTTCTCGAGTGATTTTCTTTCATCTTCAATTCTTCTGGGTGCCAAATTTTGGACTCGTCGAGTGAAATGCTTTAGTGGTTGATTCTTTAATTAAATGTTAGTCCTTTTAAGTTATGATGGTTTTCACATGTCTAAGAAAGCTTTTAAAGACTTAAAGAGAATAAAAAAATGATAAGCAAATGCAAAATTTTCCATATTGAAGTCAAATTAGACAATGCCAAAAGATTAAGTGGTACCCAAAAAGTAAAATTTGACATAGACTTTTTAGGGTGTGTTGATTTCTCAACAAATGGCGATTCACTGGGTGAAAGCAGAATCTCTGTTCTTCCTTCATGCTCGACTGATATGAAAGTTGTTGGAGAACCTTACTGGTTTTAAATCAGAGCCTCTTTTACCTTTACATTTGAAATCCTTTGGTTGATGCTTCTAGGCATGCCTGTGGGGTTTTTAACCTTTATTCATCCTTTGTTTCCTATAACCCTGACTCATGCCCCTTTTGACAAAAATCTAGTAAAGTATTCACTGACCTGAAGCCTTTAGTTACCTTTAATCATTTTCTATGGTGTTTCTCTACAACGAGCATCCATAGCCCTGATTGAGTCACCTTGACATCACAGACCTTGATCCACTGCTAGTGAGCGTCGATATCCCCAACAGGGATATCTGCATACCCTCTCCTACTGTTCACTCTTTTGATAATATCAACTTTATTCCTGCATGATGCCCTGAGCAAGTGGGAGAGGATGATGTCTGTTTATTTCAAAAAGTGAGATGGTTAAGGTGAATCCTTTGCTAGCTTTGTGTTCGGGGTTCATGTATTTATTTCCATCTTTCCCTTAAGGTATTACCAAACCACTAAGCAGACACTTCTGACAATTCTCTGAAGTTGTTCATTTGCACAGGTTAGATAGAGGACTACTCAAAGAAACCACAAGTTCCTCAATCGTCCTTGTGTTTGTATGTGAGCGATGAGTTAAGAACATAGTTCACTATGTCACATGATTTAAGGTCGACCATTGTCTTGCTAAACACAACTTTCAAAATCGCAGAAATCCAGAAAGCAAAAGAAAACAACAAAAAATTCATTTCACAATCATGAAAACACTCATACAAAACAATTTATTTATTTATTATTATTATTAGAAATATTGTTTGAGGGCTTGGCCATTCACTGGGAGGGCATCAGGTTCCCCCCTCAGATTCTATAACCGATAAGTGCCTGCCCCAATCTTCTCAGCCACCTGGAAAGGTCCAAGACATAGATTCTGAAACTTAGAATGCATCCCTTTTGGCTCATTTTCTCTGTCCCATTTTAGGACTAAGTCTCCTACTTCAAAATTTTTCTCTTTAGCCTTATGCTTATCAAACCATCTTTTCACTATCTGTTGGTGAGCTAGAAATTTTGACTTATCCTTTTCTCTCTCTTCTTCTAGCATGAGCAGAGTATCAATTCTTTGTTGTATGACCGATGAGGGTTCCCCGCTGGAATCTTGGGCTAGTTGAAGAGATGGGAGATAAATCCCATTTGGGAGAATGGATTCCTGCCCGTAAACCAGAAAGTACAAGGAATTTCCTATAGCTTCCTTGGGTGTGACCCTATCGTCCCACAGATCGTTATGGAGTAGATTATGCCAATTCCTTTGGTTTTCTGCCACCGTCTTCTTTAATATTCTCACTAGGTTCTTATTAGTTGATTCTGCCATCCCGTTTCCATGTGGATAATAAATTATAGAGTACCTAATTATGATTCCTTTGTCCAGAGAAAACTCTGTCAATAGAGTGGAAGAAAAATAAGTTGCATTATAAAAAACTAGAACAGAAGGGACACCAAACATCGTGATTAGCTATTGTTCTATAAATTGGATCACCACCTTCTTGTTTACATGAGTCAGAAGGATGGCCTCTGCCCACTTCATGAATTAATCGGTGGCAGTAAGTATATACTTGTGTTGTTTAGAAGAACTGGGCGTAATTTCTCCTATGATATCCAACCCCCATTGCTTAAAAGGCATAAAGACGGTCACTGGTTGGAGTGGGACTGTTTCTCTCTTCTCCCTCCCAATGCTTATTTGACAAGTTTTACAGTTCCTAGTGTAGGTGTGGGTGTCTTTGAACAAGGTGGGCCAATAATAGCCAGCTCTCAGTATCTTATGAGCGATGGTGTTTCCTGCGAAATGTCGACCGATAGGGCCATAATGGAGCTCCTTCAGAACTTTGTCTGCGTCTTCACGTTCGATACATATTAAGAGTACCCCATCATAATTAATCCAAAAGAGTACCGAATTTATGAGGCGATATTGTGCAGACTTTAACTTGAGAGATCTCATTTCCCTAGGGTTGAAATTTTCTGGACAAGTCCCATGGTGTAGGAGATAAGTTAAATTCTCATACCAAGACTCTATCCCTGGGGAAATGTATGAAGCTTCACCACACCATAATTCCATTTCATTCTCCCATCTAGAATATTCATTTACTTGGTCCTAAGCTTTAGCTACGAGTTTGTACAACCCTTTCCCTTTAACTAGTTTGGTAGGTTTTTCAGTATCCCACTTAAATTTAACATCTTTGCAAATCATATTTTGTAAGGGTTTGATAGTTTCCGCAAAATCGAGAGTGAATTTCCTCACGAAATTGATTTTCCCAAAAAAAGACTGCATAGATTTCTTGTTGTGAGGCAAAGGGAGTTGAGCTATGGCCTTAATCCTTTCTTTGTCTATGCGAATGTATGCTTGAGATATAATGTGGCCCAACAACTTGCCTTCCTTGACTCTGAAAATAGTTTTCTTGGGATTTAAGGATATACCGTATCTCCTACACCTTTCAAAAATATGAGTTAAGTGTTGGATGTGATCTTCTCTGTTCTTTGAATACACAATTACGTCGTCCAGATACACTACCACACACTTGTTCATTAGTCCCCAAAACGCTACATCCATTGCCCTTTGGAAGGTTTCCCCTGCATTGATTAACCCAAAGGGCATGTGTTTATAAGTGAAGGTTCCCCACTTGGTTCGAAAGGTAGTTTTCAAATGATCTTCCTCTGAAACCAGGACTTGGTTGTAACCCGAGAAACCGTCTAGTAGAGAGAAAATCTCCGAGCCAGAGACGGTCTACAAAAGTTTCTCCATTGGTGGAACTGGGTAATTGTCCTTTTCTGAAGCTCTGTTGAGGTTCCTGAAATCTACGCATAAGCGAATTTATCCATACTTTTTTGTCATATGAACTAGATTTGCCACCCACACAGAATGCCTAACCTGGAATATGATCTTGGAATCTAAAAGTTTCTTTAATTCCTGATACATGAGAGGTTCCAGGGATGGGTGATAATTTTAGAGCTTCTGTTGGGAGGGTTTCACCTTAGGTTTTAACGATATAGTGCGTTGAATGATACAGGTGTCATAAGTTTTTAGATCTCAGTAGGACCATGCGAAGACATCTTGATATTGTATGAACAGTTTGAGATAAGCGTTTCTTTCCTCTCTAGATATAGTGTTTCCAAGATTCACATTCTTTGGGTTTTTCGGGGTTCCGAGATTTATAGTTTCATGTAGGGGACAAGAGCTACCGATATTTGCATTTTTAGGCCCCCTAAATCGTTCTTTCAGGTCAAACAGATTCTCCAAATTAGCTATCCCTTTTGGGATGGTGTGAGATTTAGATATGTCAATAGGTTGACCTATCTGAGGATCAGTTTCTCTTGATTGCTCCTGGAATACTTCATCGTCGATGGACAAATCTTTGAAATTGTCTTGGCTAGTCAAGAAGTTTATGATCTGTTCATCTCCTTCAAATACTTTCCAATTAGAAATGTTGTTAGGAACTGATGGTTTGTAGAGTAGTTCCACAGTGAATCAGGAGGCTTCACAATATTCTAGAGGTGACAACCTTGAAGCAGTTGTGGCCAGGGAATCAACAAGGATATTCTTTTCTCTGGGGATCGTGGTGATATTGAAATATTCAAAATGCTCTATTAACCTATGTACTTCCTGCTGATAATTCTTTAGGTGCGGGGAATTGCAATGTATAGTATTCCTTACTTGTCTAACGATAATCTCCGTGTCTTCAAAAACTTTCAATTCTTTGGCATTTAATTATATGACTTTCTTTAACCCTTGTACTAGAGCTTCATACTCGACGATGTTATTGGTGCATTTTAATTTTAGTCTACATGACATGAAATGACGTTTACCTTTTGGATCAATGAGGATGCACCCTGCGCCTGATCCTTCCTGCGATTTAGATCCATCAAAGTATATGGTCCAAATTTGTGAACGACAATCACCCTTTTCTTCTTTCTTATTACTTTCTTGCTTCCCTATATTTTGTTCCGTAATCTCTAGCATAGGGTCTTGACAGAAGAGGGTATCTTCTATCAGTATCGATGACATCTCTTGAAAAACCATTTCAGAGTTTTGAGTGAGAGGGACATCAGATAAGAGAGGAGAAAAGTTCCCGAAGTGGGAATCGCAGGAATAATTGCCCAACATGGGGAAAGTTGTGGATCAGAGTTCATTCAGGGTTTCAAGACCAATGACCATATGTTTCAGGTATCTCTCCCTATCAATCCTGATCATATTATTGTATACCTTCAGTGGTAGCCAAAGGTGTGCCCAGTCTGTACTAAAGTACCCGTTTAACTTCTCAGACCAATCTCAACTTAGTAATAACCCATAGGCCTCTGGGATGTCTACTACAATGATGTCAATCACTTGCACAAACTTAGGATGTGTCTCTATCATGATCATTACATCTCTGAGTTCCCCCATGACTTTGACCTAGGTTCTGTCTAGTTGTATCACATGTTTATCACTCTTGAGAGGAATGACATTTAATTTTTATCAAATAGACAAGGGCATAACGTTGAAATATTCTCCCGAATCTACCAAAAAATTGTGGAGGTTCCTATTGAAGATTTCAAATGTTAAGAGAAACGGTGGGACCAAAGGTTTTCCCTTATTATCTTCTGAGCAGGTATTCACAGTTGGTTTATTTACTAGATTTGTGGAGGTTAGATTTCTTTGTTTCTCATTGCTTGTCATAGGGTTTTCTACTGATTTCAACGCTTATAGCAGGAAATCTTTTTGCTGAGGGATTCTGCATATGTCCAGAACCGATATATTAGCCTTCAACTTATTCATATCTTCAACTACGTTGTACTCCAGTTTGGGTGATTCTCGCGTATGGATGCTAATAGGGTTCTTACGGGGAGAAAAATGTGTTTTTGGGTGATCGAGAGTTGACATTTGCCATGACGTTTGAGTGGTAGTAGGATCTTTTGAGACAAGTAGACCTTTACTTCTATTTTTCACAACCGAGATCTTTGCGGGTGGTTCTTGAACCTGAAATAGGTCGTCAGAAGGAATAATTAGGTCAGGATCCCATATCAGCATGGTTGTATCTTCTGGTGGGTCAATCTCTTCCTGGTCAACAACATTCATAACTAATGTGCTTGGTTGTTTGGTTAGGGAAAACTCGTCTAAAAACTGGTTGGCCATCAAATTCATGGCATGCACCCATTGAGGGCAGTCTCTTTCAGAGTGGTTTTCCTGGTGATAAGTATAGAAAGAATCAGATGCGACATTCCATAGATCAATATTCAAGTTAGTCGGGGGAGGTTCAATGGTTTTGAACGACGGGTTCCTTTTAAAGAAAGGTTTATAGGGCCTTTGGCCTTGGTTTCCTTCCCCCACGTTTCTCTTCATGTGTATGATCTCGTTTGATAATTTCTTAACCATGTGTTGTAGATATTCTATGTCTCCATTACCCTTGTCGGGAGTCTGTTCTGCTTGTTTCCCTGGCGGTCTAGTCAGAAGGATTCCTCTCCTGGGAGGAGTTTGAACTTCTTTCTTAACTAAAGAGACCTGGCCTTATTTACACCCTTTCATCTAGAATTCTATCATTTTAGCTTCTTCAAAATTCTCAGCTAAGGTTCGTTTGGCAGCCCTCTTCACAAACATAGAAATAGAAGCTGGGAGCGCATTAGCATATACTTCGATTTGCAACTCCTGAGTTAGTTTGGCTTCAGGATGGAATTTGTTTAAGATGGTCCTGAATCTTTGATTGAGATATTTAACCTTCTATTTCGAACTCATGGTGGCGACGAACAACTTAGCCATCAGAGCTCTCGTAGTAGTCTCTTCTGCAAATTTATCTAGAAAATCCTTTTGAAACTTTGTCTAGCTATTTATGGATCCTACAGGTAAGTTAAAATACCATGTGGAGGCCGAGTTCTCAAAAGTGTAGGGGAAAAACCTGCAAACTACATCTTCATGCGGGATGTTCATAAGCCTGATCGCTAGTATAAATTTCTTGATATGATCTTCAGGCAATCCTGAGGTTTTGAGATCGAACTTAGGAAGTAACTTCTCTGGATGTTAGGGAAGGTTATGGATTGGTCTCGGGAGGGCCAAAGAATCTCTGGCCAACCAGGGTTGATTCTTCAGAGGTGGGTTCCCCCTTTCTTCATTATGTTCATTATTGCCTTCCATATATTTAGACTTTGAGTTAAACTCCTCCTATTCCAAAAAATCATCTGGTTCATAGATGTCGCTGACTGGCATTTTGGGTATTAGATCAAGAGGATCTTGGATTTCAGTGATTGCGAAATCTGTTAAGTTTTCTACCGTGTGCACGGAAACTTTGTCAGGAGTATTGACCATGGGCCTACTTATCTTTTTTCTTCAAGGAAGTATTGGAGCTAAGGACAACGTACTGATCTGTCTGGCGTATGCTCTTGTGATTCTTCTGAATTTATTTAATTCCTCGTGAGGAAGAGCGTAAGGTATTCCAGGGTGAAAATATTCTTCCTCGAGCTGGGGTGAGTTATTCGTTTCAGGAGTACTCAGTGTGTGTGGCCTATCTTGGGAATGACTAGCCATGCATGTGGGCTATTTTGAATCTATAAGTTGTTTCAAATACTATGTAAAATATATATCTAGCCATTCATTCTTAGGCCCTCCTTCTAGCACCAATTCTGTTGATGGGTCCTAAATCCCTTAATTTGATAGTAGGAACCAAACCCTCCACCGATGCCCAATTAGACTTTGAAGCATTTAATAGTGGAATGGTTCTCCAAATATTGTGCTACGACCAATTTATCGATTTTATGTTTTCTTGTGAAGGCTCTTCCTTCAATTCAGACTATCTATTTTTGTATTTTCTCTTGGGTGGGACCGATATGAGATGTAAGCCGGTATAAACCGACTTGGCTACAAAACATGACTAAGTTATAACTACTGGGGAAGAGGCTGAACTTGGGATAACCCGCTGCTCAAGCATGCAAACGAAAATTTTATACCACAAGCCTAGTACTAATACATTAACCATGTGAGCATCCAATTACTATCTGAGAAACTAATTACCATAAAGAAAACACATATGCGATAAGACAATGGCAAGAAAAATAATTCACCTACTTAATCATCCATCACATACTAACACCATGATTCATCTTCATCATTAAAGTAAAGAACAACAAAATATTGCACCAAATAACTTGACAATAGATTAAATAGCTCTTACTCATTACAACATCATTCATGAAACGAGATAGGAAATAGTTCTTCTCCATGTCCAATCACATGCATTTGATGAAAATAATTTGTCTCTGGTCCAGAAGGACTTCTCTATTAACGGTAGCTTCAAAATAATTCTTAATAACTAGAAAGAAAGAGTTCTTGCAAAAACCATCAACCTTTAACTAATTGGTCGATGTTCTTATTTATAACATAAAATTCAACTGAGAATAACGACTACGTGTAGTTTAAACAAAACAAAATTCTCCATGTGGCATCCTCTTCTAACAGTTAACTCAAGATATCACTTGAAAGGGTGACTTTTCTCATACTCGGACCAACTGATAAACAGATCCTCGCAAGTTTGGGCCCATGGAAATTTGTGTTGTTCCATAGGAGCTGCGTAAATTCCTCTGACCTCCACCACATGCGCTCGATACTTCACTAGACGGGTGTTTAACTGCTGTAGCACAGTCTGAGCTCTAATAAGATGTTCCATAAATCTTTGCACTTGTCCTGCTGTTGTGTCAGTCATCTTCTCTAGCTCTTTGGCCCATAATAAATCTTGCTTGGTATGCGACTTGACTATGTCACACAAGTCGACGAAGTTGTCGGGGTTGCCTAACTCGGGGAGTCCGATATCCTTCATTGCCTGTTGATCTTCGGATTCAGTTTCTCTCGGATTACTCGGTGAAGTTACGGAGGCCGAAGTGGAAGAAGTTACATTGGAAGGACACAAGTTGGAAGTCATGCTTACTCAACAACAAATATCGTGGAGGAGAGGAAGGCCAAGGAGGAATAAAGAATTCAGGGGGGGAAAGCCAAATCCCGATTGAGTCGTGCTCACAATCAACTGCCGAGGAGCTCCTAATGTGCCCTATCCAGCTAGATCCTATTGAAAATTGAAGTCGAGGAAGGGGGAGCCGAACAAGAAAGATAGAAACTTTAGGTTCTAACATCCTGTTATCACTCCAAGAGTCACTTAAGGTTGTAGGTTGAGTAAGCTTGGTAACTTAATCAAATGTTCAATAAAATATATAAAATGGATCAGAAATGAACAACTCATTCAATAACTCCCTCACTCAAAACACTTGAACATATCCAGACAATATAAGGCTCTCAAAAGGCATTGCTCAGATGGTTTTTAAACTCAGATAGATGGAGAACACTCACTATACCAACAAGATCATGTATATTAAAAACATAGATGAAAGGATGATTATAACAAGGAAGAATACTTATAATTCTAGTTTACCAATGCAAAGACAAGATGACAATTATCAATCATTGAATAAACAAAGTAATGAACATGACATTCAATCATAAGTACAGGAAGAGATGAATGAACAAAGGTCTAAACAATAATAGTGAAAGAAGCTTATAATTCCAGTATATGTCACAAAAGTCTTTACAATAAAAGAGTCTCTGAAAGTCTCCAAGTTCCAACCCCTTAGCTCCTCCCTTTGGTCCTCTTTATATAGATACTACATGATAATATAGATCCAAAACATATGGATCTCATAACCTCTTCACCTATCTTTAGTTGGTTGAAGAAATCCAACTCAAATCCGAATTTGTGAGGTGGCTAGCAAAAACAGAGTATAAAATTTCTGGAAATATGCTTCTAAAAGATTGACCTATATCTCTCGAATAAAAATAGATTTTGGAAAAATTAGAGAGGTTTTTTAAGAGGAGCTTGTTCTTATGAAAAAAATCTCTCAATTTCCAAAAATACATTTCCATATCGTCGAAATCTATCTCCAAAAAATATGACTAAAATAGGAAAACACAGATTTCCAAAATCTAGTCATATTCCTACAATCTAGGATTTGATCCCTAGAATGTTTCCATTGGTGAAATGAAATGCCACCTGCACCCATGGATGATATTTAATGAGATATTGGAGGGATAGTCATTATATTCCCCTAAAAATCCTCTTTCCAAGTCAAATTTTTACCTTTTGACCAAAATTTGTGAAAACTGCCATCTACAACAAGTTGTCAGCGCACTCAGTGTAAAAATAGTGCTTTGTGCTGCAAACCGAGGCTTCGTTGTCAGCGCACTCAGTGTAAAAATAGTGATTTGCGCTGCAAACTAGTCTTCATGAGGAATAATCATAAGATAGATTCCAATTCAGGTTTTGAAATGTAATGATGGGTTATTATGACCCACGAGTGACCTTGACAACTTAGAATTGACCCTTAGAAGTGAGAATGACTTGACTTAATGAGACATAAAATTATGATAAATGACCAATAAAACAATGATTAAAATTACTTTCATGACTCAATGCTACCAATACTTTTTGGTAGCTAACACGTTCGAGGACCTAATCCGCAGCTGGAGAAGGCACAACTCACCATAGCTGAGCTTTACCAGGAGAATAGAGAATTACGTTGGCAATTGGCGGCAAAGAACCTTGAGGTGCCAATGCCATAGGGTCGTTAAGGGAACACAACCTGGCTTAAGTGATAGCTTTGGGAAGCACAAGATACGATCATGCAGTTGCGTGAAGCGCAAAGGGTGTCGGAAGAACAAAAGGTGACAACATCTCCAGGAGCGCGAGGCAGCCGGGGAGAAAGTTCGCGCGCAAAAGAGGTATGATGGGCGGACTTTGTTTTGTATTGTCAGACATGACACAAAATTTTTATAGTCTTCCATTTTTCTTGTGAAAATTTTCATGTCCTCAATGTCATTGGGTTGGTTGGCCAAAAGGTGTAGATCGTGTCTATTGTATGTAGCCTGATCTTGATGACAATATTATATATATAAAGTCTTGAAATTTTGATGCACGGGCTCTGGTTATAGCGATTGAATGCATCATATTCTTGTTTGTATATTAAATCCCTGTGTGTTTGGTCCACATCTTTTACTATCTTATTTGGAACATACTTTTATGTTATTCAGAAAAACCGTATTTCTTCTAAGGCAGCCTAGAATTCATGCTCAGTGGTATCGTCGCGACATAATTGGTTTGGGACCTATGACATCGAAGACCGGTGACCTAGCTTGTGGGTAATAGTGGGGTTTGGGACTTTTTTCAAAATGCACGATCTGAGATAAACCTAGGACTGCCGATGCTGAAAAGGCACCGGGGAATCGACGCTCGGGGATAAACTTATTATGTTCTCTACGGATTTACTTTCTCAAAAATTCGCCGATGTCGAAATGCTTTGGGAATCGACCATCGACGATTCCTTTCTTTCTTTGCTAACATTTAATCCCTTTGCCTTTCACCGATGCCGAATGAAATCGGCTATCGGTGGCTTCCTTGTGTAATGATCGTTGTGAAAGACAACTCCCTTTTGCCGACACCGATGAGGATCGACAATCGACGACCTCAGTTTTCTCGAGTGATTTTCTTTCATCTTCAATTCTTTCGAGTGCCGAATTTTGGACTCATCGGGTGAAATGATTTAGTGGTTGATTCTTTAATTAAATTTTAGTCCTTTTAAGTTATGATGGGTTTCACATGTCCAAGCAAGATTTTAAAGACTTAATGAGAATAAAAAACTGATAAGCAAAGGCATAATTTTCCATACTGAAGTCGAATTAGACAATGCCAAAAGATTAAGTGGTACCCAAAAAGTAAAATTTGACATAGACTTTTTAGGGTGTGTTGAGTGCTCAATAGATCCCTCCTCTGAATCTTCAGAAGACCCTCCATTCTCTTCCATATTAGGAATAGAACTATCCTTGGGCCCTCTACAAAAGAGTCGGGACTTGGACTTGACCCAGATATTGGCACATCAAAAAGAGGGTGGGGACACACCTCCCTACTTTCCAAAGCATAATCCAGGGTGCGTCTAGATATTGTATCAAGACACCAACAATCTATTTTTGGGGCACTTAGAGAAGTGCAAGCCCCCGGGAGGGTCACCCCATGAAATTGGTCTCCTTCAATTGTAGGGGTTTGGTGAGCCCCCACAAGAAATCCACCCTGAAACGGTTGATCACCACTCAACAACTGAACATCATTATACTACAAGAAATGTTGGCAGACTCTACAAAAATCTCTGCTACCCTAACTATTTTGCTCCTAGGTTGGCATTTTGTGGGCATTGATGTTGTTGGAAGATCTGGAGGGCTAGCCACAGGGTGGTGCTCTAGATCAATCAAATTACTTAATTCCTATCTAGGAATTGATATCTTTGTGGAAGGTCTAGGGAAATAATTCAGAATTATAAATGTCTACGACCCTTATCTCGACAAAACCCCTTTCTAGGAATCACTTCTCAGTCTCGAGATCCTGAAGGTTGAAAACCTAATATTGGGTGGGTGATATTAATTAATCCTTAAGGGCGACATAGGTTTGGGTCCCCTCAGCACGTTTGGACCAACTCACCGCTTCGATCACTCACCTCTTTTCGGCTAATGGGTTGTTGGACATCGCTCCCAAGAAACTAAATCCAACATAGAGGAATATGCGTACATAGGAAGCAATGGTGGCAAAGCGTATTGATTGTTTTCTTGTGGCTGGAGCACTAATGGAGGAAACCTTCCAAGTTAGACAATGGATTGGTGTAGGTGGCATATTTGATCATTCCCCAATTTGTCTCACCTTGGAGGGTGGGCTACACAAACCCCCTTCACCCTTTAAATTCAATTCCTCTTGGCTATCAGATGAGATATTTTAGGATTTGGTTCAGACAAACTGGAGGTTGTTTGATCCCAGCTATGGCTCTCTTATGGGTGCACTCTTTGCGGATAACCTCAAAAAAATCAAATCATTAACTATCCCCTGGTAAAAGGAAAAAAGACAAAGGGAGGAAAGAGAATTAAAAAATATACAAGAACAAATCAAGGCTATATATCAGGAGGAAGATAGGGGTTTCCTATCTGATTCATCCAAGGACACCTTAAAATCCTTGGAATCACGATGCAAACAACTCCTAGTCGACCAGGAAGCGACCTGGAGACTAAAAAGCAGGGCAGTTTGGATAAAATAAGGGAATGAGAACATAAAATTCTTCCATGCTTTTGCAAAGGGTCACAAAGCCTCAAACACTAGCTGGGATATGAAGGAACAGGAAGGAAGAACTGTATAATCCTTCTCAGGGCTGGCATAGATGGGCAAAAACCACTTCAAAACCTTCTACAAAGCGGATCAGAGGGTAAACATTGCTGAAATAGTTCGTCTGGCCCTCTTTTACCCTAGTTTTGTAAATGAGGAAAACAACAGGGACCTCTACATGGAAGTCAACAAAGAAAAATTAAAGGAGACTCTTCACAGTTTCCAAAAGGACAAGATCCCAAGACCATATGGATGGCTGATATAATTTTATCTTGGATTATATGAATTGATAGGACCAGACCTCCTCCAGGTGGTGGAAGATTCTAGAAGGAATGGAATGATGCATCGACCTCTCAACACAACTTTCCTGGCCTTAATCCCAAAAAAGGATGAACCCCTCTCCTTCTAGGAATTTCGACCGATCGCTTTATGCCACTGTATATACAAGATCGTGGCAAAAGTTATCTCTAGATGCCTCAATCCCATTCTCTCGGAGGTGATCTCAAAAGAACAATTTGGCTTTCTAAATGGTCGATAGATACATGAAGCAATTGGAGTGGCTCAAGAAGGCCTGTACAGTCTAAGAACTCTATCATACAAAGGAGTAGTATTTAAAATTGACCTCTCAAAGGCGTTTGATTGAGTAAGTTGGTCTTTCATAAGACAACTACTCACACACCTATGGTTCGAGGTGCCCTTCATCCGATGGATAATGGCTTGTATCTCCTCAGTAAATTTTTCGGTCTTGATAAACAGAGAAACCTCTCCCTTCTTCTCCTCAGAAAGAGGTCTTCGACAGGGATGCCCCCTCTCCCCTCTGATCTTCCTCCTAGTTGTAGAAGGGTTAAGCATGGCCCTGATCTAGGCCATCAACTCGAGGGATTTGCAGGGTATAAAAACCTCTCCAGATCTTATAATCACACATCTACTCTTCGTGGATGATGTGCTAATATTCAATAGTGGTAGACCAAGAGACATTGAGACCTTGGCAGCACTACTCCATCTCTTTCAGGATGCAACAGGAATGATCATAAACTCTAAAAAATCCACAGTATCATTAAATGGACTTGACGAAGCCACTGCGACACTCTTTAAAACTATTTTCCCCTTCCCAAATCAGGATCTTCATCAAGGGATAAAATATCTTAGCTTCCAACTCAAAGAAAATAATTATCTCAAAGGGGACTAGAGTTGGGTTTTGGCCAAACTAGAGAAACAATTAAATCATTGGAGCTTTTGTTGGCTCTCAAGGGAAGGAAGGCTGACTCTGATGAAAGAAGTACTGGAAGCTATCCTGTTCTACTCGATGTCACTCTCCTGGATTCCCAAGGGTATTTTAGAAAAAATATCCAGACTCTGCTTCCGGTTTATCTGGTCTGGAACGAAGGATCACTTCACCCTTCCTTGGGAAAAGTGGGACCTACNCATCTTCTCAAAAGAATTAGCAGCCAAAGCTTGCCGATGACTCCTCACAATAGATAGTTTATGGACTCAAGTGGTCACCCACAAATACATAAATACAGGCTCAGTGGTGGAATGGATCCGTTGGGCTAACAAAAATATTCCTAGTTGCTCCATAATTTGGAAGTTCGTAATTAAGTCCTTCCACATTATTGGATATGGCCTGGCCTGGAAAATTGGTAGGGGAGACAAACTTCGAATTGGCTCTGATCCTTGGCCAGGAAGTGGAAATGCCCACACCCTTTCTCAAGAATTACTGGACCGACTACATACACAAGGTTTTTTCAAACTAAACCAAATTGCTGACCCGGGATCCACAAACATATGGAATCAAGGTTGGCAGAGTGATGAGTCTCTTGGGATGGAAGGCGACTTAAAATTTCAGTGGGAAAACTATTTATTCGCTCTTTAGAGAGACCACATCAGACTATTGGATATGAATGATGAGTTAGTATGGAAAAAATCCCCACATGGAGTCTACACACTGAATTTGGGATACATAATCCTCAGCGTCGACCTCCTATAGTGGGAACTGAGTTGGTGGTGGAGAGGACTTTGGAAACTCAAAGCTCCATTGAAATCCAAACTTTTCATGTGGACAACACTATACAACAAAGTACCAACTTGGGACAAGATGAAAAAACACCAGCTCGAAGGGCCAAGCTGGTGTTCTTTATGCAAAGGGGATACTGAAACACCAGAACACATCCTCATTACCTGCCCCTTTACTAAAAAAGTTTGGAGGGATGTTTCTCTACTATTGAGACAATAATGTGAATGGAATGGCCAAACGTTGGAATCTACATGGAAATCCTGGCTACTTGAAGCCTCTCATAGGGCCCTAAAATCCTTGCCTCTCCTAATCAACTGGGGAATCTTGCTGGCCATAAATAGAGCTATATTTCAGGAAAATGGCATTGTAACCGAACTAGTTGCAGCCAAATGACTCTCCATTTTGGAACACTTTCCCCAAGAAAAGAATGCTCCTAGTATTCGAACTTCTCTGCCTGCATCCATAGATCACTCC
>SNQJ01S0043157.1:137119-150734 GCA_010110895.2 Picea sitchensis | reverse complement strand
AACCACACAAAAACTATTAGTTTGAAAACCTTGAGAATATTGTGTCTCTTTTGATACTTCTTGCATATTCTCCTTGTACTGGAATAAACACTCCATGAGACTCTCATCATGGTTCTCATCCAAATCACCATCTTCTCCAAGCATTCTTCCTTGTTCAAATTCACAAATTTGAACTATTTGTCCTGCTCCAAAAGACTTTCTTCTATACTTCGCTTCCTTGAGTTTCTCCTTTGTCTTCATCCAAACATGGAATATGTGTCTTAGCTTCCTTGCAAATAATTTCACAATAGGACACTTGACCTTATTCCCCAATCTCTAACCACATCTCTAGGCTCTTTCCATATGTTCTTGTAGCAACATCATCATCATACTGAGCACTTCCTTCAACTCGGTTATTCCTCTGTCTATTTCCTCATCACTCATCTTCCTTTTGCCAATTTCTCTCTCACTTTCTCTCATCTTGTCGTGTCTTCCTTATGAACCCTTCGTATGTCTTTCTCTAGTCATCTCCATATCTCTGAGCTTCACAATTATCAATAGTGAGATGCAGTATCCTCTGCAGTAATAGGCCTTTTGCACCCTGCTACAAAATACCTCACCAAGTTTCTCTCTTGAACCTATAATTTCAGTATTCTATGGTACTTTCCTCTAAAACCTTCTTAGCGTCTCTGCTCTAAGATTTTACACTCCACACATCATCTTGAGAACTTCCAATGCTCTCCTCACTTCCAACCTTAAATGGAATTAGTTACAACTTCTTTGTTGTAAGGGTCTTTGCCACAAATTTCTACTTGTTGCTACCTACCAAAAATAATTTTCCCAGAATTAAAGGTAAAACATGAATACCATGTTTACTTACCAGATCTCATCTAGATATGCATCTTTAGAAGTTGCTTCTATGTTCATCTAATTCCTTTCTTCGTTATGGGTCTTGACCTAATATTTTTTCTATTATGAATCCTTATTTATTCTGTGTTTGTAAACTCATGATCTTCCTTCTTTAAACATGCAAAAATAACCTGCTCTAATAACTTGACCAAATTCAGGAGCATTATTTCTATGATACCGAAAAATATGGCGTAATCGGGTCAACATTAAACACCTCTTATTCCTTTCTTGCATCTCTTCACTTATCTGCTTAATTTCTCATTTTTTAAAAACTATTGTTAACCGACCATCGGGACCACTAGGCTTGCTTAACCGACCATCGAGACTACTGGGATTACTTAACCGGCCACTAGGCCATCGGGTCACCGAGAGCTTTAAGGCCGTGCCTTTAAATATTTACTCCGGTCTAGTTTAACTGGCACCGGATAGTGGGAATAATCGTCCAACTCCCCTTTGTTTGAGTATGAATCTAGTTCGATTGAAGGTCTGTCAACCAATCACCAACCCACCAGAATATAAAGCCATTGAGGAAATAAACTTTCGACTTTTCGAGGGATTTAAGGTTGGTCTCATTACCCTTCCTTTGTACTGCATCCACCTAGATGTCAACTCACTTCCATGTTGACTTGCTGCTCACCACTTCTATGCCACACTTTCACCATGTGACTCGATTACCACCATTGGTCTTCTAGTTGATCAATGTGCACATTTGTTTCTTGTTGTTTGTCATATTTCCTCCATCCCTTTGAAGTTCATATGAACTTTGACTCGCTTCTTCTCGATCTTGTCCCTCTTCAATGAGACTATGTCATTCAACCCTCCTTTACACAGAGACTCACCTTTCACTGTAATCACACACAATGAAACTTATTATAACATATGTTTCCATAATCAGAAGGCTCGACTATCATCCACAATCATCTTGTCCACTCTTCGACAACTATCCTCGATTCTTTATTAACATGATTAACATGCAAAACCCATATTTACCCATTTAAATGATGTAATTAATCATTCACACACGATAACGTATTAACTGATGAATATAGAGGCATACACATTTTGGAGGTATAAACACACCATTTGCATAATCAATTCTTGTACAGACATCCTCAGTGAGATCATTGTCTATTTCCTAGCTCATAACCCTCTAATGGCCTGATTTTACGCAACTTGGGCACTTCCTTGGCCCTGGCCCCCTCCTATGAAATCCATGCTTGAAGGCTTACATAAATATGTGGAAGATGAAACTTCCAAATTAAAATAACCCTAACAAGCTCCATAGTTTTTGCAACTAATTTACTTAATTTTAGAATTTTAATTACTTGACTCTGTCGACAAACCTCCTATGGACCGAATCGACTATTATCAACTTACAAAATAACTATCAAACCGATATTCCTTGTTAAAAGTGATCACATTGTGGTTTTGGGAAAAACATCCCTAAATCTATCCTTAAACCATAAATTAAGGGAACCCACTCCTTTTGATAAAGGTTTTTTCAACCTTCTAGAGTTCAAAAGTTGACTTTGAGGAAATGCTCTCACATCACTTCTATAGAGAAAAATAGCACTTCAATAACTCAATCATGAATGAGATTTCTGATGAAGTGCATGTGTATCTTGATGTGTTTGTTGCACTAATGTTGAACTGGGTCTTTAGAAAGCTTGATTGCACTTTGATTATTGCACCAGAGGGTGGTCAGATGTTGTTGTTGGAATCCAAACTCTAAAAGGATCTATCAAAGCCACAAGTCTTCTTGACTTGAATTAATTGTTTCTTAGTACTCTACCTCTACCAAAGAAAGAGAAATGGCATGTTATTTCTTGCACACCCAAGTGAAAGGTCTATTACAAAGGCTGAACATATAACCTGCAGTAGACTTTCGATCGTTAGGGTTGTCGGCCCAATCTAAATCAATGAAATCAATAAACAAGGGAATCCCCCCTCAACTGTAATGTATCCCAAACTAAATTTTATCTCGAACATATCAAAGTATCCTTTTAGTTGCTTTCCAATGGATTTCATGGGGTGTTTTCATATACTGAGCAACAAGACCAACAACAAAGGAAATATCAAGACGAGTATCAGTCAAATATAAGAGGATACCAATTAACTGATAGTAAAAGGTGACATCAACTTCAATATAAGTACAAGTGGTAGCAATTTTGACTCCAAAATGGAAGGGAGAAGGGGTTGGTTTAGAATCATCCATGTGAAAGTGGAGAAGAAGGTCACACACATACAACTTAGACTGGGAAAGGAATATTCCTTCCTTGGATTGAAAAACTTGGAGGCCAAAGAAATAACACAAATGGAATATGTCTATAATTTCAAATTTATTTTTAAGGTTGGATATCACATGGGTTAAAAGTTTAGGGTCACTGCCAATGAGGATAAGATCATCAACATAAAGAATGAGGATTGTGAGATGGCTTCCTACTTTCTTGGTATAGACATTAGGGTCATAATGACATTTAGAAAAGTTGGTGTCAACAATAAAGTTTTCCATTTTGGCATACCAAGATCGAGGAACTTGCTTAAGACCATAAAGAGATTTCTTAAGGCGACAAACAAGGTTGGAGTCATTCTGGACATAGCCATGAGGTTCTTCCATGTAGATTTATTCTTGCAAATCCCCATGCAAGAAGGCATATTTAACATCCATGCGATGGACCTCCCATTTATGTTAGGCAACAAGTACTAGAACAAGGTGGATGTAATTCATTTCAATTATGGGGGAAAAGGTTTCATTATTGTCAATGCCTTCAACTTGAGAGAACCCTTTTGCAACTAAATGAGCCTTGTGTCTTTCAATACTTCCATATGATGCATACTTAGTTCTATACAATGGCCATTTACATCTGACAAGTTTTCTTCTTTTTAGAAGAGGTACAAGATCCCAAGTATCGTTCACCATTACATAATGATACTCTTCATTCATTGTTGTGTCCCAATGTGGATGACCTTAAGCTTTTGCACTTTTTTCTGGACCACGAGTCTCTGAAAATTGAGCCAAAAGAGAAGAGGCTCATTGGAATTGTGAACGTGTCTAACGCTGATCTAAAGGATCACCAAAAATATCACCAGCTGCTTCTCATGTTGAATGAACCCATTTGTGAAGCGATGGTGTTGGTGCAAGTTCATGTCTAATGGACTTGTATGGAGGAAAGCGAGCAGGTGGAGGTGGATTTTCATCCTCATTGTCATCATTTGAAGAAGAAGAAACTAGATTAGGAACAAAATATGGCAGAAACATCGAAGATGGCTCACAGGCCGAAGATGGCACAAACACCGAATTAGGCTTGTAGGACAAGATATTTTCATCAAATTTAACATCTCTTATAATAATAATTTCATTGGAATGAGGTTGAAGAAGTCTGTAACCTTTGACATCTTTAGAATATCCAACAAAAATACAATTCTCACTTTTAGGCTATAAATCTTTCCTTTTCTCATCGAGAATGTGAGTCCATGCTACACTACCAAATACACAATAGTGGCTTATGTCTAGCTTAATTTTATTCCATGCTTCTTCCAATGTTATATTTTTTATAGCCTTTATGGGAGTGCGATTTACTATGTAATTTTCACAATTGATGGCTTCTGCCCAATAAAGAATACTTAATCCTTTAGATTGGATCATACAATTATCCATTTCCTTTAATGTGTGATTATTTCTTTTAGCAACACCATTTTGTTGTGGTGCATATGGAACAATATATTTCATTTGATTGCCATGTGCAGTGCAGTAACTTGTAAATTCATTGTTCAGATATTTTCCTCCATTATTGTTCTTAACCTTTCAAGTTGATGTCCAATTTATTTTTCTACAAGGGCGTTGTAGGCCAAAAACTTGCCAAACAATTCACTCTTAAGTTTTAAGAAGTAAACAAAAGTGAATTGGAGAAGTCATCAATAAAAGTTAATAAATACTTTCACCTATAGAAAGAAGGAGAAGAAAACATACCACACAAATCACAATGAATAAGATGGAAAGGGGTCGAGGTGTGCCAAGAGGCACACTTGTCAAAACTTTCCTAATGATGTTTCCAAAGAACAAAACTGAAACAAACACCATCTTTGCAAGAAACAAGAGGAAAAATTGTCACCATGTGTTGATAACGTAGTTGTTGCATTGAGCGATAGTTTAGATGACCAAACTGCTCATGCCAAAGTTTGCTCAAGTCATCACTATGAGCAACAGGTTTCAAACTTGTACAACTTGATAATATCATCAACAATTCCAATTGCTAGGACATGCTTATGATCTTTTAAATCCTTGATTACAACTTGGTGAGGTGAAAACTATACGGTTTTACCTTCACCTAAAGGAGTGATTTGATAATCTGGTAGAAGGTTGTAGGAAAGACTTGGAATGCATAATACATCATTGAAATGACCATTATCTACTTGAATTGTTCCATACCCTACAATATCTACTTGGAATGTTCTTACACCCTACAAATTAAGAGATCTACTACCAAACATATTTTATTGGTGTTACATTCATTAAGAGTGGAAAATAAGTTGCTTATGAAGTAACCCACTTTTATAGAAGAAGCGAGGATCACTTTTGCAATGAAGTTACTTTGTAAATTAAAGTTGCATGCAAAAAAAACGTGATTAAAAAGAACATTAAAGCTACTTATAGTGATTAACTTTTATAAAATAAGTGAAATGCACTTTTTAATGAATGCATAAACTTTTTTCAAAGAAGTAACAAAAAAGAGACTTGAACTCAATACCTCTTACTAAAACAAACAACTTTCGACCAAGAGAGCTAGTGCAAAACACATTATAATCTTAAGAAGGAAGATGGGGGGCGTTGTTATTGTTGTTGAAGATGGCCTAAAAAAAATATTTTCATGCATTCACACACACAAAAAAAATTCACTTCTGGACAACAAGAAGGGTTAGATCTCAATTAGCTTACCCGAAAAATGCAAATTTTCCCTCTATTCATGAACCAACCTTAGCAACCAATCTTATAGAACCTTCTAGTCTTAATCTCTTATCCACACAATTCATGATATATGAACTTTTCTCCTCTCGATCGTTATTTCATACCACCAATTTACACACTCACCAAACAACAACTCATTCGAAATGCTCCTCCTAATTCTTATATATATGATATGTTTGACCCCAAGAATGATACGTCCACAGGGTGAGCTCCAACTCCTTGTTTTCAATTAAATCGGGCTCAAAATAACCCCAAAATTATTTCCTTGTTCTGCGCAATTACTTAACAACCGTTGAATATTTCTCTGATTTAAATCTTGGTCATCGATCTTTTTTTTTTCCATGTAATACAACTCCAACATATAGTGACTATCCGATCATTCTTGGATAGATCACAACCGTAAGATCTGGTCTCATTTCACCAATACAACCATGACACTCTACAATCATCTGATCTGGGTCTTCAACCATTTACCACCATTGATCTATATCCATTGGGACCACCAGGGTCACCGCAACATCGGACACACAAGAATTTTACTTTTCCTCCATTATATTTGGGTCGACATTTGAGATTAGGCATGACGTATGTGTTGGTTCCACTAATGGCATGTCACTGACATCATCCCATCTACGTGGATCATTCACCATTTTACATGTATCACTGATGTGATTCTAATGAGGTGTAATTCACATGTTCATCGAGCCCTTAAAACTAGCTTTGGACAGTTTGTTGATGTGGATCCCACATGGGATGCTTACGTGTCACATGTTGATGATGTGGTTCTTATTCCCTCAAGCGATAACTTCCTAGAACTAATTCTCCATGTCATCAGTGCTATAACCGTGATTAGGTTTTATAGACATACACATTCACCCTTAGTCATAGATCTATGTGTTTCAATGGATGGATGCCACATATAGTAGTCTCGGGACGTCTGAACTTCACGCCCTTCTCAAAAACCCAAAACTTCCGAAGGTCATGGTCTGAAATGATTTGGACCGTTGATATGATAGTGATCAACTGTCATGATATCTTCGTTTATGATATCGTTCAATGATGGATCATCGTCGATCCGGATCGCGGATCCAATCAGGACCATTAATCTATCCTTAAGTGAACTCAATATAGATTGTAGGGCCACCACGAAACCTAAATATTCTAGAACCTTTCTTCCACATGTCGTCTCCAGAGTGGGGCTCTGACATCTACATGATGTATCTCGTCATCAATACAGTGAGACTTTTCACACTCTCAGCATCAAAACTCATCGAGGGTCGAGATGCGAAATGATAAGGGTCATAGATTTGTTCTTGACGATCTCATATTCGTCGTTGATATTATCTCCAGGTGTCACTTTCTGTATGGGGTGCTGCCATTTTTCAACATCGGGGCATCGAGAATTATTAAAACCTCCAACACTAAAACATGCCGATGGTTGCGGTCCGCTGTGACGAGGGCCTTCGATCTTCAGATTCAAATATTTAATCTTTGTTGTCCAATATTTAATGTTATTATAAAGGGTTTCCTATGTGGGCCAGACTAGAACCACACAAATGAGTAAATGGATGCCACATATTTCAGGTCATCGAACAGTGGGGTCTCAGACCTCCTTGCATTAACCTACTCATACCTTGCTGATATGCACTAATCCTACACCGTCGATCTTCCACTCCAATCAATAGTTAGATCTTGACTTGTGGATCAACTTTAATATTTTGACGATATCAATTAGAGCTTGATCACCGTCGATCCTATCGTGATCTATGGTGAATCATTATCCTCCTTATAAAAAATCTCCTCGTCATTCCCCTTTTGCCACATGTGTCGGACCTCAAGATGTTTATGCCTTCCAATTTATTAGAACCTTTGTTGCATGCGGTATGTTGTAACAAGATTTGTTGATCTAATGGCTCATTCAAGATCTATTGTTGATCTCTTTTAAATGGTTATTGATCTCTTAGTTAATCTCCTTGTATCTTTTAACCTCTAAGATGTCTTTTTCCCATCGATATGGATCTAAAATAGATGGCCAGATCTCTCCAAGACCACCATTGGCCTCCCTTACGATTAAATCATCTTCGTTGATTCAAGGAAGCTTTTAGCCTCATTTGGCTTTGGTCATCATTCTTTCTAAATTAATTTGTATGCTTCCTCTATCTGTCTACATGTTTGTTCCTTGGACTTGCTATCCTCAAGCACACCTTATTAACAATATTTTCATAAGCAAGTCTCATCATGTCTCTACATTTAAATTATCTGTTAGCTTTGATAAAAATTGGCTCTCAATTGGTCAACCTAAACCAATCCTTATTATGACTGCCACACCCTTGACATCAATGAAAATATACTCATCAAACTCCCCCCTTTTCATTGATGGCAACTGTACCATTGAGATATTCCCCTTATCAATGTGTATCTCAAAAATTTTCTTTATTTCCATCTTTGCTCCCCTTGAAAGTTTTCTCCTTTGGTTTTTCTTCTTTCTCTCTTCGTTTGACATCAAGGAAAAAAATATGTCACTCTTCTGCCATGTTACTCTTTTGCTTCTACAACGTGTAATCATATGAACCTTCCCCCTGGGATTTTGGTTCTATTGAAATCCAAACAACTTTCAGCTGAAATTCTTACTGAGAAATGGGAATGATTCGCATCTTCTATCGGAGATACTCAAATGTATAGCTAGGTAGAGGTTTGGTGAACATATCTAAAATTTTTCCTTGGTTGAAACATACTCCAACTTGACAATATTATCATTCACTCGTTCCCTTAGAAAATGATATTTGATTGGGATATGTTTTTGTCTTGGAGTGCATCACTCGGTTCTTGGAGATACTTATGGCACTGGTGTTTTCACATAGTATATAAATCAGCTGCTTGTATTCTACTTTAATGTCTTGTAGTGCTTGCTTCATCCAAAAGGATTTGTGTTCAACGTGATGTTTCTGCAATGTACTCTACTTCTATTGTGGATAAAAATATTGAAGACTATTTCTTGCTTAGCTGGGATACTAAACAACTACCCAAGAAGAATGATCCTCCACTTTTTCTCTTCCTGTCATCGAAATTTCCTACCCAGTCTGCATCAATGTATGTGTTTAGAGTAAAATTCTCTCCTTTTGGATACCATAATCCAAGATCCATTGTGCCCTTCAAGTATCTGAGAATTCTGTTGACTGCCACCACATGTGATTCTTTTGGTGTAGATTGAAATCTTGCAACCAATCCAACAACTTGCATGACATCAGGCCTTGATGCAATCACATGTAAAAGGATACCAATCATTGATCTATACATGGTGTGATCTACCTCTGGTTATTCATGATTCTTACTCAACTTGCATCCTGTAATCATTGGAGTACTGATAGGGTTGTAGTCTTCCATCTTGAACTTCTTTAACATCTCCTTATTAATTTTTTTCTGAGAATTGAATATGCCTCTATTTGACTGAGAGATTTGTAGACCTAAGAATAAGGACACCTTGCCTAGCATGGACATCTCAAATTATTTTTGCATGTCCTTTGAAAACCCTTGACTTAGATCATCAAATTTGCTTCCAAAGATGATATCATCTACATAGACCATAATGATAATAATATTTCCATTTTCTTATTTGATGTAGATGTTACTTTCTCCAATTCCTCTCTTGAAACCTTGTTGATGTAGGTACTTAGCAATCCTTGAGTACCAATCTCTAAGTGCATGCTTCAAACCATAGAGAGATTTCTTCAGTTTGCACAAATAATCTTGATTTTTTGTCAGCTGAAATCCCTCATGTTGTTCAATGAATACTTCCTCTTCCAAATTTCCATTTAGAAATGAAAATTAACATCCATTTGATAGAATTTGATACTCTTGTAGCTTGCAAATGCCAGGAACATTCTAATGGATTCTAGTTTGGCTACTGGAGCACATGTTTCATCAAAGTCTACACCTTCAACTTGAGCATATCCTTTACATACCAGCGTTTCCTTATTCCTCACTAATTGTCCATCCTAATTTAGTTTGTTCCTAAATACCCACTTGGTGCCAATTACATTCTTGTCTTTTGGTCTAGGAACTAACTCCCAAGTTTCGTTTTTCTCAATCTGATCTAATTCTTCATTCATAGCATTAACCTAGTTTTCATCTCAGATATCCTCCTCTAAGTTATTAGGTTCTATTTTAGACAACAAAGATATATTTTCATGTTTTGGCGATCTTACCAATTGCCTTCTCATTTGGACACCTTGGTTTTTATCACCAAGAATCAGTTCTTTAGGGTGGCTCTTTTGAAAATATCTCGAGGGGGTCTTTGTGTATTGTCTAGGAACTTCCTCTTATTCTTCCTTTTCATTATCTTCCTCATAATATTTCTCTTGTTCTTCTTCTTCTGCATTATCTTCCTCATCGTCTTTCTCTTCTTCACTATAGCTTGTTATTATTGGTTGGTCATTTGTTTGCATATTGATCCTTCTAGGATTTTCATCATCCATTCTTACATTTTCACTTTCAAGAATTTTTTCTAATCTCATATTTAAACATCTGTAATATTTTCTTTGAGAGAAGTACCTAAGGAAAATGCCTTCATCACATCTGGAGTCAAACTTGCCAAGGTTGTCATCATCTCTTTTTATGTAGCATTTGTTTCCAAAAACCTTAATGTGTTTGACATTTGTTGGCTTGCCTTTCCATAATTGATATGGATTTTTTCCACTGTTAGCTTGGAGTCGTGATTTGTTTAAAATATAGACAGTTTGTAAATTTCATCCCTCCAAAATATATCTGACAGTTTTACTTGATTTAACATAGTTATGGTCATTTCTTGTACAGTCTTGTTTTTCCTTTCAACCACTCCATTATGTTGAGGATTTCTTGCAGTTGAAAAGTGTCTTCTTATTCCATGATCTTCATAGAATTAATTGAAATCATCTAAAGTGAATTCTCCTCCATTATCTAATCTTAGGCATTTGATCTTCAAATCTGTTTCATTTTCAACTAATGCTTTGAATGCTTTGAACTTCCCAAAGGCTTCTAATTTATGCTTGAGAAAGGCTACCCAATTCATTCTTGTGTAGTCATCAATGAGTAGCATGAAGTAATGGTTACCTTGCAGACTTTGTGATTTGGTTGGCCCACAAAGATCAACGTGGATGAACTCCAAATATCTTGATGTTGAATATTCCTTGGCTTTGAATCTCACTTTTGTTTGTTTCCCATGTTGGCAATGTTTACAAATTGGGTTTGAGGGCCTGATTATTTTTTTCATGCCTCTTACTTCCTGGTTGTTACTGACTTTAACTAGGTTGTCAAAACTTATATGTCCCATTATCTTATGAAACAACCAACTTTCATCTGTCTATCCCACACAACATACTTCTCTTCCAATTTTATTTAGAATGTATACATTGTTTGGATTTCTGATTGTTGTTGCTACCAATCTACTAGTATCTTATTTTCTTATTTTGCATTCCTAGGATTTAAACATGAGTGTGTGTCCCTAGTCACATAACTAATTGACACTTAGAAGGTCATGCTTTAAATATTCAACTAGCAGAACATTTTCTGTTGTGGCCTTATGACTTCCAAGACTGACTTTACCTTTCCCAATTATCTTGGCAGATTTATTATCTCCAAATGAAACACTTCCTCCATTCTCTCTCTTTAACTTAAGGAATTTGTTTCTATCACCAATCATATGTATTTAACATCCATTGTCTATGTACCAATAGCTTTCTTTGTCTTGAGCATGTATTGCTAAATCACATTCTTCCAGAGAGCTCTTCTCTTGTTTCTTCTTCAAGACCCGGGTGGTATCACTAACAACATTATGGTTTTCAATAGGGGCATGTATCCAACTTTTGCAATACTGACATTTATAGCCAAAGTTATTGAATTTATAACATTCAAGATCATAGTTAAGTAGTGGAGAAAACGAACTTATGTTTCTGTTGTCAACAACATTTTTAACTTTGTTGTACACATAATTATATCCCGGAGAATTGTACATGCCTCCATTTCTTCTTTGATCATTCCTTGGGTATGATCTTTAGTCTATTGCATTATGTCCAAAATTGTTGCATGAAAAACAATCACCAGGATAGATATATTCATACTTGTTCACGGTTGGCCTTCTTGGTGTCACCACCCTTATGAATTCATTATTTCTATGAATGATAACAAGATTCTACTGGTCATGGTTGGCCTCATTGGTGTTCTCATATTTCTCTATGGGATTGTTCAGGGACATAGCATAGCTCAGGTTCTTCCTTGATTTTCCGCACTGTGGTGTTGGGAATGTAACCAAGTCTAGCCTTGTCGAATGGTGATATTTGGTTATTGAGCATATTGTCTAACATAATGGAACTATTTTCAAATTTATTACTTTTGTTCAACTCAACTATAAGTGTATCAATTTCCTTCATTAGGGCAATGCTTTCCTTTTCAAGTTTTTCACAATATTCTTCTTTGTCCTGCAATTGAATTTTTATTTCCTCTTCAATTTTCTTTTGTTCTTATAATTGTGATACCAGATCAAAGTTTTGTGATAATTCTTCCTTCAACTGCATATTCTTTCTTCAGTGTCTTTTTATTTCATTTAGATCACATAGTAATTCTCCTTCAAGACCAGTATCCACATCATCATTTTCTCCAATTTCTAGGATGTCGTTATTGTCTTCATTTTCATTGGAATTTGTTTTTATGGCCATGAACAAAACATCTTCTTCGATCTCTGCATCACTTTCAGAAGATGAATAGTTGTTCCTTTGGAATAGAGATTCTTATTTTGTTTCCAGAAGCATTTGTTCTTTTGAGTTTTATTCTTTCTTCTTTCATTAGGGTTAAAATCATTTTTATCCTTTTTGTCCGTGTTCTTGTTATGATGGAATTTAGCAACAAAGTGTCGCACTTATGTACAATTAAAAAATTTGAAAGGAATCTTACCTTTATATTTTCCATTTCCTCTCTGGATCCTTCTTACAAAGTTGGCTTCTTCTGCATCTGAATCGTCATTTGAGTTGTCACTTGATCTTTCTTTTATTTTGTTAGTCTTAATTGAGGCTTTGAATGTTGCTTCCTTTTTAGATATGTTTTCTTGTCCTATTCGCATATCATAAGCTGTAAGATTCCCATGCAATTCATCCATTGTTAATTTGTCCAAATCTTTTCTATCTTCAAGGATTGATATATTAGGATTGAATCTCAGAGGAAGTGACGTGAGTACTTTTTGCACAATAAATTTTTCTTCCACTATTTCACCTAAGCCTCTGATGATGTTTACAATTCCATCCACACAAAGAAGATATGTTGCAATGTTTTCTTCTTCATCCATATCCAGGCTTTCAAATTGACTCCTATGAGTTTTTGGTTTTGCTTTATTCAATTTATCATCTCCTTCATAAGTGTTCTTCAGTTTATCCCACATCTCATTTGTTGATTTGCAGTGAATGACTTTGGTGAATTCTGATTTTGATAACCCTTCAAGAATTGCATTCATGGATTTTGAGTTATTTTCCTTGAGATTATTTGCACCTATATCAAAGACCATATTTGTTGGATTCTCATAACCATTCTCGACTGATTCCTAGACATCATACCCTAGTGACATTAAATACACTCTCATTCTAATGCTCCAGAAGGCATAATTTGTTCCATCAAAGTATGGAGATTTTCTTAAGGATAATCTCTCCTGCTTCTCCATGTGACCTGCTAGGATCTACCTTCTAGTGGTTAGATAGTTACCAAAGGAACCTACTCTGATACCAATTGTTGAAATATTAA
>SNQJ01S0043157.1:77107-118957 GCA_010110895.2 Picea sitchensis | reverse complement strand
TAACTTTATTATTTAAATAATTTCTTTTGTATCCACTTTGACTTATAGTACACTCATCACTTCACTTTATTATTTAAATTACCTTCTAACCATCTTAACCCACTTCTAACCACTTGTCCACTTAGTATTTTCTCCATTAACTTTATTATTTAAATAATTTCTTTTGTATCCATTTTGACTTATAGTATACTCATCACTTCACTTTATTATTTAAATAATTTCTTCTTTGCAACCACTTTGTCTACTTTGACCTTTTGGGGCTTCTAGATGACTCATGAGGGTTCTCCAACTTCACATGGACATAACTCTCTAACCGTGAGGAGTTATGTGACGTTCCACATACCACTAGAAATGGAATCACATGTATTATCCATCTAGAATAGTTTTTCCTAAAAATATATCAAAACTCATACGATTATCCATCAAACAAACTTGGGTCCATTACCCAAACCTTTGTGCTACCGAAATTTGCTACCAAAATTTCTTCAAGGGTTGACATCAATGACAACCAACCCAATTAATCAACAATATCCCCCTTTGGCATTAAGGGCAACACTCTGATGCAATACTAAAGTCATATCACTCATGCTCCCCCTGTGACCATTGCTCCCCCTGGAACCATGCCTCTGTGCTCTTTCTCCAAGCATTTACCTTTGCATCTGATAAATATCTCCCCCTTTGTCATCAATGACAAAGGTATATTTCCATATGGAGCTGCTCCCCCTGACTGGAATCTTCCTGAAATTGATCTCCCAACCTAAACTGTCCTCTTTATGGTGCTTACTCGTGTAAATCTAAGACATATAAGATAAGCATTCAAAATAATTCATTTTGGAGTAGAAATTACTCTGAGTCTTTGGTGAAGATACTCAAAGGCTTCCCATGGAAGCAGTTTTGTAAAGATGTCTACCACTTGTTCTTTTGTACCCACATATCCAACTTTGATGTTCTTCTTTCCAACCTGTTCCTGTAGAAAGTGATACTTGATTGGAATTTTCTTCGTCTTGGAGTGCATCACTGAGTTCTTTGAGATACTGATGGCACTTGTATTATCACAATAGATTGGAATGGGATCATCATACTCAACATCTATATCTGTCAAAGTTTTATCCATCCATAGAACCTGAATACAACATCATGCTGCTGCAATATACTCTGCAATCTTCCATTCCAAACCTCTTTAGCATTTCTCTGATATACTTAGTTTTAGAAATAAAAATTTCTTGGTTGCTTTGACGTATCTGAAGACCCAGAAAGAAGGATAGTTCTCTAAGTAATGACATTTCAAATCCATTATGCATATTCCTTGCAAATTTATTGTTTAACCTTGATGTAGAGGTTGTTGTCTGAACTTCCTTTTCTTGAACCCTTATTCATCTTTTGCTTCTTCTTCGTAAAGTTGTTCCACTGACTCATTTTCTTCTTCTTTTAATTCTCGTCCACTTGTTTCATCAATTATTACATTGATGATTTCCACAACTTTGTTCAACCTCAAATTGTAACACTTGTATGCTTTCCTTGTACTTGAGTAACCAACACGTACTCCTTTGTCCACACGAGAGTCAAACTTTCCCATTCTGCCATCTTCTCTTTTGATGTAGCATTTTCTTCCAAATACTCTGAAGTGATTCACATTTGTTGGTATTCCTTTCCATAGCTTGTAGGGAGTTTTGTCATTGTTGTTTATGAGAATTACTCTATTTTTAATGTGAACTACTGTATGCACTGCATGTGTCCAAAAATATCTATCAATTTGGAATCCATTATCATTGTTCAAACCATTTACTATGTAATTGTCATCCATTATGATAATGTTCCTTTGTCTCTTAACCACTCTTTGAACCAATCTATGAATCCATGCTCTCATCCACTGTCATATATCTGTCCAAACCTGCTAAGTGTTCTTACAAATCCATCTCTGTCCATANATCAATTATTACATTGATGATTTCCACAACTTTGTTCAACCTCAAATTGTAACACTTGTATGCTTTCCTTGTACTTGAGTAACCAACACGTACTCCTTTGTCCACACGAGAGTCAAACTTTCCCATTCTGCCATCTTCTCTTTTGATGTAGCATTTTCTTCCAAATACTCTGAAGTGATTCACATTTGTTGGTATTCCTTTCCATAGCTTGTAGGGAGTTTTGTCATTGTTGTTTATGAGAATTACTCTATTTTTAATGTGAACTACTGTATGCACTGCATGTGTCCAAAAATATCTATCAATTTGGAATCCATTATCATTGTTCAAACCATTTACTATGTAATTGTCATCCATTATGATAATGTTCCTTTGTCTCTTAACCACTCTTTGAACCAATCTATGAATCCATGCTCTCATCCACTGTCATATATCTGTCCAAACCTGCTAAGTGTTCTTACAAATCCATCTCTGTCCATACTGTCCAAGACTCTACTGCACAACTGTCCATAATGTTGACCCATTTATCACTATACTTTCATGAGGCTTTAGTACTATAACTGATTGTACTTCAGCTAACTGACTGCTCTAGATATGTCTACTCAAACTTTGCAAGCTGTTCGAAGGATGGTTCTTTGGTTAGTCATAGTTACCGCATAGACTCCCCCTATCTAATATTCATATTACCTGGGAGTCTCTAAACTGGATGGATCAGAACAATTCCTGCTCTGATGTGTATTCATCATCATCTTCATTGGTAGATTCATCATCTCTCTGAGATCTGACTTCTTTCTTTATTTTTGTGGATTCATCTTTCACTACAATTCCTAAATGTACAATCTCTTGAACTTGTTCCTTATTTACCCATCCTTCTTTTCTTTCAGTTATTTTTCAAATATTTTTGTATCTGATGTCTTTCTCTGTAGAATTTTCTTCATCTCGTTTTATTGCCAATCTTGCAATCTCTAGGACCTATTCTTTGTTCACTTGTTCTTTGTGTTTTCTTATCCATACTTTCTTATATCTGATATCGGTGTTCTCTTTCATGGAAGTATCAATCATGATTCTACAATCACTAGCTATGTGTCCATAGTTATGACATTTGTGACATTCAATGTTACGTGGGGCCACATAGGCACTTCTTGCTTGAACATTTCTTTTATAATCCCTGGAATCTGCAACCTTATGTCCAAAATTAGTACAATAAAAACAATGCCATAAAAGAAATTTGCATACATGGGAGTGAATGGTCTTCTTTGTGGTGCAATCCTTCTGAATTTCTGCCTTGACTGATCATGATCATGATTGAAGCTTCTTTGTGGCTTGAACATGGATGGTCTTCTTGAAGATGTATCTTCAATAGTTTTCTTAGATTCTGGTTAACCATGATTCCTTCCTTTGAGTACTTCTGCATAACTCTTTCTGTTTTCTTCATTCTTCTTTTCTAGCAACCTAGAGTGCTTCTCTTCATTCTCTATAACTGATGTGGATGTTTCTGTCTCTTCAACGTTCTTGTTGAGGTTGACGATTCTACTTCTCAATGTGACAACTTCTTCTTCAAGATTCTCAACCTCTTATTTTTTCTTCATTATCTGAGACATCATGACTTCTTCTGTTCTTTTCGCTTCTTCAAGCTGAATTTTTAATGTGATTATTTCTTCTTCAAGTCCTTTCTCTTCTTGACCAAACTCCGCCTCAAGCTATTTTAGATCGTTAGTTCTTTCTTCAAGATGATCTGTCAATATCTTCTCTCTCATTTCTGCTTCTTCCTTCTATACTGCTATGTTGGCTTCCAAATACTTCTTTTGATTTTCAAGATTTTCTTTGATATTTATGGCTTCTTTTAGCTGAGTTCTTAAGTTCTTGATGACCTGTTGGACTTCTTAAAAAATGTGAACACTTTCCTTTTGTTTCATCAAGTCTTTCTTGAGTGACTTGTTTTCTTCTCTTAGTTCATCTAAAGCACTAATAAATTCTACTTCATAATTGTCTTCCTTTTCAATTAGTTTTATTGTCTCATTTCTTTCATGGCATTCTATTTAAAGATGTTCACGTTTTTCACAATTAAAGAAAAACAACATATGGTGATTATGTACTCTTCATCTTCTGAATCTGTTTGACATGACGAACATATTTCTTCTTGATATGTACCTGCATCTTCTTTGGCATTTTCTGAATTTGCGATGGGTGAAGAATATATATCATGTAATTTATCCCAAAGTTCTTTAGTTGATGAACATTTACCAACCTTTTCTCTTACCGGATTAGGTAATCCTTCCTAGATGAAATCCATTGTTATTATGTTATTCTTCCTCAATTCCTTCTTGGCTGCAGTCTTTTCCCTTTTTGAACTATCATATCCTGTAACGACTGATAGCCAAATATAATACCCCTGTGCCTGTAAAAAAACTTTCGTCCTTCCACTCCACATCTCATACTTTAAACCATTTTGACCATTGAAAAGTGGTACTCCATTCTCAAAATAATCCATGATCTCCTTCCTGTGGTTAAATTGTTTCTTGAAGGAACCTACTTTGGTGCCAATTGTTGGATTATTGAGAGGGGGGGTGAATCAACAATAGAGAAATTTAATCATTTTTAATCATATAATTCATGTGTTATATCAATGTATCATTATCATCCAATGATTGCAGAGTAAATAAACAATGAACAAATAAGCAATCATACACATACACAATACACCCGTGTTTTTACGTGGAAACCCAAAGCGGGAGAAAACCACGAAATGATTTTTCTTATATGTCTTTAAGAATTACATTCATTGGAAGCACCAACTTCCTTTGTTTTCCAGTTGCAATTTGAAGGATGCTCCAATCCCCTAGTTTCTCAGGCTACAACATGAAGGAAGCTCCAACTACCCAATTCTCTGGCTACAACCTGAAGGAGGCTACAACCCCCTTGTTTCTCAGGCTACAACTTGAGGGAAGCGCCAACTTCCCAATTCTCTGGCTACAACCAGAAGGAGGCTACAACCCCCTATGTTCTCTGGCTACAACTGGAAGGTGGCTACAACCACCTATCCTTTCCCTGTCCAATCGCCCTGACATAGAAGTAGAATGATGGAACCACTGTCACACTATCACTGTGAGATATATTGTTGTAAACCTATACCAATCAACCTGTAACAACCTGTACCAATAACCTATGCCAACATGTACCATACATCAACCTATACCTCAACCTGTACCATAAACAAATGGATCAACCATTCACCAAACCTATACAAATAACCTGTCCAAACAACATGTAATCAACCTGTACCATAAACAAGTGCACCAACCATGCACCAACCTATACCTCAACCTGTACCATCAGTGCATGCATCAACCATGCACCAAATATGTACCAATCATGCATAAAATACACATAAACTATGACTCATCAAGATGTACCAACATCATCAACTATACACCTCATGTATGTGCCAACTCACCAACTACTTGTCTCAACCATGTACCCAACATGTACCTCAACCAAAAGCCCTCATCAATTTCATCATCCAAATCTGATTTGTAACTCTGGAATAGACCTGGAATAGACCTTCCTTAACTTTAACAACAAGATACTAGCATTTTCATCAAACTTTACTTTAGTCTCACATGACTAATCTTGGATTAGTCAACAACCCTAACTTGAAATAATCATAACTATGTACCTGTAATGAATAAAGATATGAAAATAGTACACAATGTTATTCAATGTCTTTTGTGCAATTCCTCCAGTTTTCACTACTTGGAACCTCTCAGAAAAATGAGTTATAGCAAAAATAGCATACCTTATTGAATTATGGCTTATTCTAGAGAGCGAACTTGTAGAGCGTGCCTCGCATGGAATATTTGTTGTATAGATATCAAAATTGTACAGAAAATACTACAGACTGTACTGTAACTAATAAATTTGGTCTTACTGAATTTGGATATGTTATGAATAAGCTTTGACATTTTTACCCGAAACACCTACTTTAGACTAGTTTAAGGACTAGCCAAAAACCCTATTTTCCACAGAGTGTAACGCTAAAAATACAATGACACACAAGATGAAATTTTTATCACAACTACTTGGATATGTTTCCTCAATGAACTCCCAATTTCACGGTCTGAAACATTATAGAAAAAATGTTATTGCGAAAATGGTGAGATGAATTGTAAATAACATACCTTAGAAAGGATCATCAAAATAATTTATCCTCCCTTGAATTTCAGCCTTCTTTACTTCATCTACCCTTTGAATTTCGGTTTAGATATAATTTGGTTACCTCAGTCACTTGTAGATATTCAAATTTCTCAAGTGTGATTAAAAATTAGAGACCCTTGCCTCTTATCTATACTTTCATGTAGCTTCCTCAAGGAGTTACCTTCTAACCATCTTAACCCACTTTCCTTATTTTAGGGCTAACCCACTTCTAACCACTTGTCCACTTAGTAATTTCTCCATTAACTTTATTATTTAAATAATTTCTTTTGTATCCACTTTGATTTATATTACACTCATCACTTCACTTTATTATTTAAATTACCTTCTAACCATCTTAACCCACTTTCCTTATTTTAGGGCTAACCCACTTCTAATAACTTGTCCACTTAGTAATTTCTCCATTAACTTTATTATTTAAATTATTTATTTTGTATACATTTTGATTTATAGTACACTCATCACTTCACTTTATTATTTAAATACTTTCTTCTTTGCAACCATTTTGACTACTTTGACCTTTTGGGGTTTGTAGATGACTCATGAGAGTTCTCCAACTTCACATGGCCATAACTCTTTAATCGTGAGGAGTTATGTGACGTTCAACATACCACTGGAAATGGCATGAGATGTACTATCCATATAGAATAGTCTTTCCTGCAAATATATCAAAACTCATACCATTATCCATCAAACAAACTTGGGTTCATTACCCAAACCTTTGTGCTACCAAAATTTGTTACCAGATTTTCTTCAAGGGTTGACATCAATGAAAACCAACCCAATTAATAAACGGATGAGGAGCTATGGATGTCTAAACTTAACATTCAAGTTATTGTAAATAACATAGTGTCTAAAAGATCATTCTGGCAACTTTGGTCATCTACAATGGAGTTCCATTCTTGACTTTCTTCCCAATCATGTTATACTTTATGCTTTGANGGGGGGAACACAAGAATTAGATTTATATTGGAATCTAGGTATCACCTCGAAAAACAAGGCAAAAGCCTATGCAATGTATTAAGGGGTGCAGTTGGGAAAGTAAAAGCAAATATCACAAATGAATATTATGGGCAATTCGAAAAACACTATCATATATTTTATTATTGGGACCACTCCCAAGGAGGCTAGTTTGAAGATCCTCATAGAATGGATTCAACTCTCTTTGATCAATCACTATGTTTAGTTTTACCACATCCTTCGAGAAAACAACATAGAATCAGATGAAATGGTTAATAGAACCATTAGTTTAGCCCTAGGTTCCTTGGGGATTTGTGGGACCATGAGCATTAACACTCCTCCATAATGAAGAGTGACATGAATTTTTGTGGGGCCTGTATGATCCACACAGATATTGATTCTCTTAAGCCTCTGCATGGACGGTTCATGTAAGTGCCTCCATGTGTAAGGTTCATGCATGTGGCATCGTATAGTCGTTTTATGACACCAAAGGAAAGATAATTCATTAAAGCATGTGGAAGGTATGCGAATAATGTCTTGCAATAATTATCTCAGGTGAAATAGGTGATGTAGGTAATGAATTGTGTGAGTGTGTGAGATACCTTGGCTTGTGGGAGATCCTGGGAGATAGTACGTACCAAGTACAAACCCGTTCTCAGTTTGATGGATAGGACTTTAGATTGGAAAGTCACCATGATGAAATAAACTACTTAGGTGGAGGAAGTACATGTCACAATGGAAAATTTAGGCTATGATGTCAGTTGGCTCGACTACTCGCGAGGTGAATTCATTAGAATTTATGAAGGAAAAGATGGTAAGGTTCGAGATGCATGTATGCATTTGATTTGGAAGGGAAGTAATGTTATTAATATAGTATATGTAGACCTGAAGAATACATGTCTAGTTGGAATTTTGCTCACAAAATTAGTCTACAATCGAGGAATCATTATCTTCATAGTTTTCTGGNTTGGAAGGGAAGTAATGTTATTAATATAGTATATGTAGACCTGAAGAATACATGTCTAGTTGGAATTTTGCTCACAAAATTAGTCTACAATCGAGGAATCATTATCTTCATAGTTTTCTGGCAATCCAAGTTGTTGTTTGGTTGCATTATGGGGAGTGGCGGGCCTGGAGGTTTGTCTGTCTGTTGCATGGGCGTTTGGTTTCTTCTTTTCCATAGCCACAAGTTATCGGGCAATTTGATAATTATGTAGGCCAAGATGAATGAAATGACCCAGGATGAGGAAGTAAATGACAATAATCTTATGGATTTTAAGAGACTGGTTATTAAGTTAAATGCATTTAGTGCTATAGTTTCATTTTTTGTGGATACATTAGCTCAACATGGGCTTTTAGTGGGGTAGTTACATGATGAGGTTGACTTCCTGTATCGTCAAGTGGAATACTTGCAACAACAATTGACACATCAAGATGAGGCACCTGAGACTTTCGCTCCTGGTATGGACACAGGTTGCTCATTCAAAAAGGAGGCAAACACAATTACCAACTTAATGAGAACTCTATAGAGTTCTCATTGTTTTGGGGGTCAGAATTTTTACCTCGTTTTGAAAAGTTGTGCTACCGGCAACACCCCCTCCCTTTTTAGGTTGTTTTTTGATATTTTAAATCTGCTTATCCATAATGTATCTACATTATTTTTTTAAATGCTTATTTTTTCATCTATTTTCAAATTGTTATAAATAAAAAATTCAACGATGTTTTTTCATCTATTTTCATTTTATTTTTTTCTATTTTTTTTCAACGGTGTTTTTAATCATTTCTCCATGCTTCTTTCAATGTTAAAAATGTTGTATACCATTTACTTTTTTGAAATTAAGTTTTTTCATATAATTGTGTCTCCTTAATTAATTTATGGTTCCATATTTTTTAAATATAGTGGAAAATATCATTTTTAANAGGACGTGGAGTACACCCTAGACCCACCAAAAACACTTCCCTGGTTTCGACAGGTGGCAGCCCACGTCTTGACTCCCCCAGGCACCTAGCGGCATCTGAGGTTTTCTCTTTATGGGAGGATTCTGAGCTCGCTTCTTCCTCCATATCCCCTCTGGCTCGATCTCTGACTCCCATCACTTCTCCTGACCCTACCTCTTTGCAACTATTTTCCAGTGAGCTTCCTTTTGTTGCTACCCCCCAGGGTTTCCAGGCAAGCCCTCCCTTTGACTCTTTAGAATAACCAGACTCCACGACATCTCTTGGATCTATTTCCTTTTCCCTGTCTGGGCCCTTGCCTCCAGAGATCAACCCCTATTGGGTCTCTCAGTCCCCCTCCCTCCCCATCTTCTTCTCGGATCCACCCTCTTTTTCTCCCTCTTGCGGGGGACCTCCTTTGGAAGAGCTAGAGACGACACTGACCAATTTTGGCGTGCAGAGACCTGATCCCCTTCTCTATGAATCTTGCTTCTTCCCATATGTCGGCTCTGGAATTTTGTCTAAATCCATCATTGGAGGCTCAACAATGGGTTTTATTGGCTCATATCTCCCACCTTCAAATCTGAATGGATTGGACTATTTATAAGATGGAGGCTGTAGGGATACAGTTCTAGCATAATGACCGAGGGCCTCAAACCTCACTCCTTGATCAAGAACATGAAGAGAAATAAGTGCATCGGGGTAGTTTCAGACTCATCTAATCTCATTCTCATCAAGGACCTCTCAATGGCAGAAGTTTTGGAGCTTGCAGATAACTCTGTGATGGGGAAAGTTTATGGGAGGCATTTCAACGAGAAAACACTCAAAATCTGGGCGCACTCCACTTGGGGCTCGACACAACCTGTACCTCCCCAAATACATTGTTTATCAAGGGGTTGGTTCCTCATCACTTTTGTCAATGCAGCCCAAGCAGCCTGATCCCTCTCAGGCTTTTGGTCCATTGAATCCTCCCATGTTCTTCTAAATCTCTAGGATACAACCTTTGACTCAAAAAGCATGTGATTGGATTCCTTTCCAATATGGGTTCGCCTTCCTGGACTCCCGCCCCACCTATGGTCCAAGAAGGTCTTTCAAGCTATTGGGAATTCGCTAAGAAACTACTTGGAAGAAGATTTTACATTCAGGGAGTCGTGGGAGATGTCTGTGGCGCACATTTTGGTCTCACTAAACATCAGAGGAGGAATTCGTAAGGAACTAAATATCACGGATCGAGGCCGCACTAGGGCACGAATCCTCAACTACGAAGGCATACCCTTCTAATATATTCATTGTCATGAACACAGGAACATACTCAAAGACTGTGCACAACCACTTCGAGGATGCTCCTCACACACTCGATTCCACTTGGCAGAGAATCCTCAGCATGGGCCTTCTCCCTCGCCGTCAACCTCTCCCACTACTTCTTCAACTTCAAATTCACAACATTCTACTGACAGACCCTCGTTAAGAGCACAACATCTACCTGAAGGAATAACATTTAGCTCAGAGTGGTTGGATTCTGGATGACACCCTCCCCAGGATCAAGAATTAGCTCCTCTTCGCCCAATAGGTAATCTATAGTTTCACTCTGTTGAATCATTTCTAAATTTGCATTACACTATTCCTCTACTAGTTCGAGATCCCCTGCGGGCCTTCAAATATCTTAAAATTGACAGTCCCTCCATGCTAAGGTCCCTCCACTCCTCCCTCCCCCAAAAGGCTGTGCCTCTTCTCCTCTCCACATTACCCACCCTAGCCTCCCTATCCCTCCGCTCCCCCCCCACTTCCTTGACCCTCCCAACTAAAATTCGTCCAAAGATCCTGTTGATGGGTCCTAACTCCCTTAATTCAACAATAGGAACCAAACCCGCCACCGAGGCCCAATAAGACTCTGCAACGTTTAATAGTGGAATCGTTCTCCAGATCTTGCGATCCAACCAATTTATCGATGGGCTTTATGTTTTCTTGTGAAGGATCTTCCTTTATTTCAGACTATCTCTTTTTGTATTTTCTCTTGGGTGGGACCGATATGAGATGTAAGTCGGTATAAACCAACTTGGAAAAAAAACAGGACTAAGTTCTAACTACTGGGGAAGAGGCTTAACTTGGGATAACCCGTTGCTCAAGCATGCAGATGACAATTTTATACCACATGCCTAGTACTAATACATTAACCATGTGAGCATCCAATTACTGCATGCGAAACTAATTACCAGAAAGAAAACACATGTGTGATACGACAATGGGAAGAAAAATAATTCACCTACTTAATCATTCATCACATAATAACACCATGATTCATCTTCATCATTAAATTAAATAACAACTATTGGCACAGGAGCAGACTTAAGGTTCACTCTAAGAGTGCACCAACAATCCCTAGCTACTGGCCCTTTTGGCAACACCTGTGAAGCAGATGCAGTCCACCCAAAGAAACTATGAGGGGGTTTTAGGACAGAGGTGTCTACAACCAGGGGAATGTCAAGTGGATCTAATACAACAACAAGGGAGCATTCATATATCCCTCACCAAGCTAGATCTACCCTGCATGGTTATAGATCTGATCTAATTACAACAATGCAAATAACAATATAACAGTGACATAGATCAAAGCATCAATCACACACACACAACACAAGATGTACGTGGTTCACCCTCTCTCTAGGGCTACGTCCACATAGCTGTGCTTATGATTTATTAAGGTAAAGCATACAATTCTTGTCTGCACTCTCAGCTAACAGATCTTCTTTATTCTCCTCTCTTTCTCTCCACTTCCTGCACACCCAGCTGTAGGACTTGACCTTCACACACAACTGAAGATCTTACAATACCAGAAGGCTCTCTTACTTAGCACTTCTCTCGCTCAATATAATAATATCTCACCACAACAATAGAGCTATATTAAGAACAATATCTTACCATCCCAAAGTACCAACCCAACCTAGGCCCTTTAGACCTCTATTTATACATTACAATCATTCACCGACAGTCCTAGGCCGAAACCTAGGTGCCAAAACCCTAGATACCAAAACCCTAGGTGTCTAAAACCCTAGTTCAACTTGACCCTCTTTTTCTGGGCTTCGCCAGCCTGTCTTTGCTTCCTTCTCGCGCGGTGCTCCAAAGCATCCAACAGTGGATTTTTCCACTTGATGAGCTGTCCTCGATCCCTCTTCCTTGTTGATCTGTCATCCTCGATCTCCTTGTCCAACAACTTGCATTTCCGTAATTATCTCCATCTTTTCTGCTCTTTTGCTCACTTCGACCCAGTGACAGTCACCGTGTCTTCCACGAAGTTCTCTTTTCACCTTTTCTTCCTTGTTATTCGCTTCCTTCCATAACTAAGGGCCAACAGGCCCCCAAAACTCACATGTGACTCGTCCCGAGGCACTTCAGATCTGATCCTTCTGTTCTACTTCGACTTGTATACTGTGCAATGTATCCTTTGCTTTCTGGTCCATGCATCCCTTCCTTGTGCAGACAATATTTTCTGTGTCTGGTACCCAGTTTCAATTGCACCTGGTACCTAGACTCTTTTCTTATTGCTTTTACTAAGGTCTGCGAGGCAACTGGTTGTCATAGTACAACTTCAGCTAACTCCCATTCACTAATCCTTCCTTCCACTCTCTGTTCAATGCCTTCAACAGTGAAACTCCCCCTTCGGTAACATAGGTGACCTCATATGGTCCGAGCCAATGTGTCCTAAAATTCCTTGGATGTTTTGTAAACTTACTGTCATACAACAATACTAAATCACCCTTCTTGAATGTCTTCTTCTTGATGTGTCTTTCATGATAGGCCTTCTCTCGTTCCTTCTGAACCTGCTGATGGAATCCTGCAATAAATGTGTCTTCTTCCAGTTCAACCAACTGTGCAAGCCTCTCGTGAACAACGCCAATATCATCCATGTATGTAAATGCAACAATTCTTAAGCTTGCCACCACGTATTCTACCGGGACAACAACTTCAAGGCCATAAACCAACTTGAAAGGAGTCCGCATTGTTAATTTCTTGCAATTGGTTCTATAGGCCCATGGTACTGCAAGTACTCTTAAATCCCAGTCATCCCTGTTCACACTGCAAATATTTGTCAGTGCGGTCTCCAAGATCTTGTTGAATGCTTTAACTATTCCATTTTCTTGTGGATGGTAAGGTGTACTCTTCTGATGGTGGACTGCAAATTCTTCAGTCATGGCTTCGACTGTCTTATTGATGAAGTGTGTGCCTTGATCACTCATAAGGGTCTTGGGGCAGCCAAACCTGGTTATTATGTCATCAAATATAAAACACACAGCTGTAGTTGCACTACAATCCTTTACTGCTCTTGCTTCAACCCATCTAGTCAGGTATTCTGTCGCAGTAATTATGTACCATGCTCCTGTGCACTTTCCTGGTGGGTTTATAGGTCCCACGAAGTCAATGGCCCACTTTTCAAATGATTGTAGGGTCATCTCTGGTGCTAATGGAATTTCATCTCTTCGGGATGGTTTTCCAACTCTCTGGCATACATTGCAGGCTCTGGTATAATCTTTAGCATCTTTGTGTAAGGCAGGACACCAAAGGCCAGCTCCAAGAACCTTCTACGCAGTTTCTTTCCCTACGTAATGTCTTCCTGCGATTCCTTCGTGAGCTTCTGCGAGGATCAGTGGTCGTTCTGTCTCCCTAACAAACCTTCTTAATATCTCATCGGGTCCCATCTTGTATAGCTGACCAACTATCAGTGAAAATTCTACAGTGCACACCACTAGTTGTTTCTTCTGGGGAATTATATACTCACTAGGTGCCATTCCTGTCGAAAGGAACTGGACTATGTCTGCGAAGTGACCATCAATATTTCTAATGGTGAGCAGTTGTGCATCCGACAATGTATCCTCCAAACTAGTGGGCTCTTTGCCATGTTCCAACATAGACAAGTGGTCAGGGCCCTTGTTCATTCTTCCTGGCTCAACCATGATCTCAAAATCATATTCTTGAAACAACATAATCCATATGCATATTCACCCCCCCAACACTGGCTTGTTGACTAGGTACTTCAATGCAGAGTGATCTGTGAACATTTTAAAGTGTCCTCCCAACAAGTAGTGGCGAAATTTCTGTAGTGCGTACACCATGGCTAATCCTTCTCTCTCTGTAGTGGTGTAATTAACTTCAGCTGTAGATAGCTTCCTGCTAGAAAACGCTAACGGATGGTCGATATCCCCTTGTCCAGTTTGTGCCAATACTGCTCCTAAGGAAATAGAAGACACATCGACATGCTCATGAAACTCCTTCCTCCAATCTGGAAAGACCAGAATGGGCGCAGTCACCATCTTCTGTTTCAGTGTGTCGAAGCTCTACTAGCATTCATCTGTCCAACTGAACTGACAGTCTTTCTTCAACAACTTCTCCATTGGTGTTGTGATCTGAGCATAGCCTTTAATGAATTTCCTGTAATAGCCAGTATGTCCAAGCGCAGTGCACAATTTTTTGACTGAATTAGGAGGCGACAAATCAACTATGATGGCGATTTTAGAGGGATCTACCAGTAATCCTTGGTTTCATACAATATGAAATAATAGCACTCCAAATGGTGAGAAGAAGATGCACTTCTTCATATTTAAAGGAATTTGACACTGCCTACATTTATCCAACATTAGCCTTAGACATTCAATATGGTTTTTCAACAAACTAAACACAGTCCAATCATCAAAATATGCTTCTAAAAATTTATGCAAAAACTCTTTGAACGCTTCGACCACCACCCTGGAAAAGATGGTTGCGGAATTCTTCAGTCCAAATGGCATCATTGTATATTGTTAGGATCCCCATTCTGTGGAAAACATGGTTTTGTGGCAATCCTCCTTTGCTATCCGGATCTGATGGTATCCTGAAAATCCATCTGTAAAAGAATATACCTCCTGGCCTCCCACATTGTCTAATACTTCATCAGTGAATGGTGTAGGGAAGGGGTCATGCAAACATGCATCATTCAACTTCCTGAGATCCACACATATCCTGATCTCACTTGTCTTTTTGTCTTGTACTACCATAGGGCTTATCCACTCTGATTCTTCGAGAGGTTCAATAATGCCTGCTTCCAGCATTCTGTTGAGCTCAATATTCACTTTTTCCTTATATTTTGGGTTCAAGCTATAGGGTATTTTCTTGACTGGCTTCACACCTGGTTTCAAAGGTATCCTCATCTCTCCCATAGGACCTTTGATACCTTTCATATCAGTGAACTTGGTCGGAAACAAGTCCTGATATTCATGCATCGACTCTGTAATCTTGTCAATGGTCGCAACATCCCAGTAATCTATGATATTGGAAAGATTTGGTGTCTCCTCTATCCCAATATTGACTTTTTAAATCTTGATTGGTTGACCAATAAATGGTAGCTCAACTCCTGGTCCTTCTACATCTCTTTGGCCTTCTGTTTCAGTGATGTTTACCTTCCTAGGTCATCATCGCCGACATTGATGTTGTAGCAACTCTGCAATTTTTGGAGAGGCGCAGTCCATTTGTCCTCTTCTTGTTCCATAGGGAGGCTAGATGCCTCTTCAAATACCTTCTGTCTCACAATATATAATGATTTATCTACTAAAGTATATTCACTTTCAAATAAAAAGGTGGTTACAAAATTCTAAATCATACCTTCCCAATCTGCAGTGAGGAGGCAGAGCTCCGCTTGAAGGTACCAGTTGATAGGGGTTGTGTCTAGGGTGTTAATGAATCTATGCACCCATTGTTCTTGGGGAATGCCACTCCAGGCCTCTTCGTAGCTTCACACATGGTCCTTTGGGAAACTTCGACCATATACCTTACTTCGCAACTTACTACTTGTGCTGAGAACCGCACTGTCATTAAAGTTCGACATTGTACCCAGTCTGTAATATTTCTTTTGTGGGTTCCCCGCCATCTTGCTGGTGTGGCTTTCAAGGCATCATTCATTGCCAACAACCTCTATTGTGTTGGTACACTTGCTTTAAAATATGATAGGAAGGCTTCTAAAGGGTTCAAACCATCAAATGTGGGTAAGTTTCTTACTATCATGCTGATCCAACGAACTTCTCTGGTTAATATGGCACATCTTTTGGTAGATACTTCATGCATATGGTTGTGCCAGTTATCAACTTCTTCTGAATTTGATGAACACGTGCAGTCACTTTTCCAGCTCATATTCCCATCAGCTGTAGGGTTGATGTAATCATGTTGTCTGGCTGTCAGTTTGTATATGTTTTCCAGTTCGTATGCGTGGTATTCTTCTCTGATGGGCTTTGTATATCACAGACCCTCATCTGGATCTAAGGGTGAAATGACCCGAAGGCCATCTCTTTCAAATGCCATTCGTATTTTCTTCAAATCAACTACTATGGAGTTATCGAAGGCCCAATCAATTCCTAACAATGCAGGGTAAGGGAAATTGTCATCCACAATTTCAATTACCTTGAAATCTGCAAATGTTCTCACTCCATCGATGTCCACAGGGACATGTTCCAATCTACCAAAGGGGCTGACAACTTGCTGGTTAGCCATCCTAAGCCTGATAAGGGAGTAGATCAAATTTGGTTTCCCCATCAGTGCCCAAGTTTGCTTCGTCATGACATTGAACTCTGACCCTAAGTCGAGGACCACATAGTCTATATCATACTCTCATATTTGAGCATTCAAGTGTAATTATTTATTTGTCCTTCTCCTTTTTCCAATTTGATGTACTGCCCTATTCAATAAGGGGTCTATCTTTCCTATTTCATACTGTCTGATTAAGTTATGTAGCTCTTGTACAATGCCTTTATCCTGAATCAACTTAACACAGGTGCATAAAAATTCCATGAGCTTGCTTACCTCTTTTCCCTCTTGTGGCAAAGCAAATTGATAAAATGCTTGAGGCATTCCATATTCTTTTATTTCTGGCTGTATTTTTTATGGGGAACCTTGATCTGCTTTAAACTCTTGTCTTGCTTCCTCAAATATTTGTCTTTCTTTCTTTTCATCGAAAGTTCAGGTCTTCTCTGTAGCCTTCCTGATACCCAAGTCTTTTGCAATCTTTCCTTGAGTCATTCTATCCTCTTCTGTAGCAGCACCTCCTCGAGTGATAAAAATGACTTTAGGGTCTTCCCTGCGAGGCTTAGCATATATCAATTGCACTTATGGATTATGTTGAGGTCCTCGTCTTTCCTGCAGCTTAGCTAGCATCACATGGCATTCTTCTATAACATGGTCGAACGAGCTGCAATAGCTGCATGTAGTGCAAGGATTCTGACAATCCCTTGCCAAGAGTCCTGGCTGCGTGTAGTTGTAACAGATGATCTGTTCTCAGCCTCAACCCATTCCTCCTCCTCGTCCTTTTCCTCTGTATCCACCGTGAGGATTGAAATTTCCTCTTCCTAGGGAGTTATACTCTAGAGTGTTTCCTTCTTGTTGTGCTTCACCTTGGATGTTGTATATGTCCCTCGATATTTCATGCATAAGGTCATAGGCCCTACAATCCCTATCTTCATGCCCCATAGACTTACATAAATTGCAATATAAATTTGTGGGAGTCTGAACACACTTCTGCATGTAATATCACTTACCTGTGCAATGCCTATTTCTGCATACTTCGCACCAGGGCAGGTTGACTTGCTTCAAGGGGATCGGTGCTCCTAAGGCCAAATATTCATGGAATAAAGGACAATGTTCCTTATCATGGCCTTCTGATCTGCATCTTACACACCATATATCTTCTCTTTTGTCCTTCCCCTTATCCTTCTTCATATTCTCGACCTGTAGAGACAAACTAGTCAACTGACTCAATATCTGGCTCATACCTGAGCTAGATTCTCCCATAGGGGATGATTCAAGCTTCATAGTGATCTCCAATGCTTCTTCCTACAAAGCAATATTATGCTGCATAAGGGGAACTCTTATGTGTGGTAAAAGGGCAGCGATGAACCATTCTTTACTCTATTCATCTGGGATCTGAAAATTTAATCGGCCTGTCAAGGTCTTGAACCTTTGATCGAACTCCCAAACAGGCTCGGCTACTTTCTGCTTGATATCCTTCAGTTCTGTAATACATTGAGACTCTGACTTTGGTTTCTTGAACTCTACAATCAACACATTCTTGATCTTTCCCAGTGGCTTAGGCTGCGCAAGTCCTTGGACAAGCTTCATGTACCAACTTAGTGTGTGATCCCTTAGGGTAGTGTTGAACTGGGTCCTTTTAACAACTTCATCGGTGACATTTTTAATATTCCATACGGCTTCGCACATAAACTAATGTTGATCAGGATCTTCAGATCTATCTCCCCTAAAGATAGGAAGTCTCATCTCATCTGCCATAGAGCTACCTAGGTTTCTTGTCTGAGTAGATGTTGAGCTACTAGTAACAGTACTCTGAGGACTCTGGTGGTTCTGATTATTTTGATTACCTAGTGCTGCTAAAATAACAGGAGGATTAACAATACTTACTTCAACATTTTGTGCAGTTCCTGAAGTTTCGGGCTCGTCCTGGCGAGGTTCTTCGGCTTTTTCTTCCTCTATCCTAGTGGGTTTTGAATGTTCTCCGTCTATTAGATCTGACTCTTCTCCACTGTAGAAACCCTCTTCCCCATAGTTTTGTTTAAACAGGTTCTCAAGGTGAACTCCTTTGATTACTCCTCCATTGTGCATATGTCCAACTTTTGTGTCGCTATCGCTGTCTGAATTCTCGAACATTCACCTTTTCGAATCCAGCTAATCTACTGTATCTTCAAGATGTTCTTCTCATGCAATGGCATCTTGAGTCTCAACTTCAGGAATTGTAAAAATTTTCCTCTGGGTCCCTTAAAGAAATATATTTCAGCTTGGTTGTATGACTCTACTATGTCAACAACAAACTCTGTGATGTACCCTCCAATGGTATTATCGAACCAATGATCTACTGCTCATGATACAACGTTATCAACTCTTTTGACCTTCTTGATCAACTCCGACGTACAAACCACAGGAGGTCTAGATCTTATCTTGAACTAGGTATCTGCTAGTCTAGCTAGCCACTCATATAGTTCCTGGTGGATTCCTATAAAGAAGATCTTGTGTATATCGATAAAGATATATTTCTCCAACCGATCCTCTGCACTAAAATTAGGATCCTTGTTCTGGGCTTCAGCGAAGTCCCTCTCTTGATCCTCTATCCACATCTGAATCTTTGTCTTCGATGGGAACCACCTTGAAATTCCCTTAATAAGATTCATGTCCCAGCAACAAAACCATTTGTTGGCACAGGGGCAGACCCAAGGTTCACTCCAAGAGTACACCAACAATCCCTAGCTACTGGCCCTTTCGGCAACACCTGCGAAGCATATGCAGTCTAACTCAAAGAAGCTATGAGGGGGTTGTAGGACAGAGGTGTCTACAACCAGGGGAATGTCAAGTGGATCTAATACAACAACAAGGCAACATTCATATATCCCTCACCAAGCTAGATCTACTCTGCATGGTTATAGATATGATCTAATTACAACAATGAAAAGAACAATATAACAGTGACAGAGATCAAAGCATCAATCTCACACACACAACACAATATGTAAGTGGTTCACCCTATCTCTAGGGCTACGTCCATAGAACCGTGCTTATGATTTATTAAGGTAAAGCATACAATTCTTGTTTGCACTTTCAGCTAGCAATATCTTCTTTCTTCTCCTCTCTTTCTCTCCCATTCCCGCACACCCAGCTGCAGGACTTGACCTTCACACACAACTAGAGATCTTACAATACTATAAGGCTCTCTCACTTAGCACTTCTCTTGCTCAATATAATAATATATCACCACAACAATAGAGCTATATCAACAACAATATCATACCATCCCAAAGTACCAACCCAACCTAGGCCCTTTAGACCTCTATTTATACATTACAATCATTCACCGACAACCTTAGGTCGAAACCTAGGTGCCAAAACCCTAGATACCAAAACCCTAGGTGTTTAAAACCCTAGGTCAACTTGACCCACTTTTTCTGGGCTTCACCAGCCTGTCTTTCCTTCCTTCTTGCGCAGTGCTCCAAAGCATCCAACGGTGGATTTTTCCACTTGCTGATTTTTCCTCAAACCCTCTTCCTTGCTGATCTATCATCCTTGATCTCCTCGTCCAACGAATTGCATTTCCATACTTCACTCCATCTTTTCTGCGCTTTTTCTCACTTTGACCCAGTGACAGTCACTGTGTCTTCCGCGAAGTTCTCTTTTCACCTTTTTTTCCTTGTTCTTCACTTCCTTCCATAACCAAGGGCCAAAAACAACAAAATATTGCACTAGATAACTTGACAATAGATTAAATAGCTCTTACTCATTACAACATCATTCATGAAATGAGATAGGAAATAGTTCTTCTCCACATCCAATCACATGCATTTGATGAAAATAATTTTGTCTCTGGTCCAGAAGGACTTCTCTATTAATGATAGCTTCAAAATAATTCTTAACAACTAGAAAGAAAGAGTTATTGCAACAATGATCCACCTTTAACTAATTGGTCGATGTTCTTATTTATAACATAAAATTCAACTGAAAATAACGACTAAGTGTAGTTTAAAAAAAAAAAAATCGCCACGTGGCGTCCTCTTCTAACAGTTTCTTTAACAGTCAACTTAAGATATCGCTTGAAAGAGTGAATCTTCTCATACTCCAAACAACTAATAAATAGATCCTCCCAAGTTTGGGCCCATGGAAATCTGTGTTGTTCCATCAGAGCCATGTAAATTCCTCTGACCTCCACCGCATGCACTTGGTACTTCACTAGACTGGTGTTTAACTGTTGTATCACAATCCGAGCTCTAATTGGATGTTCCATAAATCTTTGCACTTGTCCTGGCATTGTGTCGGTCATCTTCGCTAGATCTTCGACCCATAATAAATCTTGCTTGGTATCTGATTCGACTATGTCACGCAAGTCGACGAAGTTGTCGAGGTTGCCGAACTTGGGGACTTAGATATCCTTCATCGCCTGTTGATCTTTTGATTCAGTTTCTCTCAGATTACTCGGTGAAGTTATGGAGACAATTTTTCTTGATAGTCGGAAGGATCCTTCCTGCCAATCGGAATTAAAATCATTTATAAATTACTAACAAAAAAATACTCAGCAAAAATATGTGAAAAGCGTAAATGAGAAGAAAACAGACTGATGCATACTTGTAAAGCTCATTAAGTTTGGTTGTTTTGATACTTATGTAATCTCTGCAACCTTTCAGGTCACCTGCACCGTCTCTGTTAGCACCACAATTTTTCTTAAGAGGGTGGGTTACATCCGTGCGTCATAGCATGATAGATCAGGTACGAAAAACATGAGAGTCAAAATCACGCTAGTGGCTGGTTGACCCTTGGGGTCGGGCAAGGATGTTAGAGCCGAACATGTGCCAAAAGTACGAGTAAGTTCCAAAAGGATCATATATTGTCATAAGAGAGGTCGTTAAATGCTTCAGGTCGAGGCAGGTTGCTCAAACAGAAGTCTCATCAACAAGTGCATCAACCATCATTAGCTCATTATGGATACTAGGGGAAATGAAAGGAAATGAAATGATCGTACCACACATCCTCCACAATTCGTATCAACTACATCTCACACACCTCGTATCATGCCATCACAAGGATGTGACACAGTAATTCTTTTAAAACATCCTGTCACAAGGCATTTAGTGTCCCCAGACACGTTTCGGCTCGCTGCCCCGCTCCGTTATAAATTCTAGATGTTCTGTCAGCATTCTACTCACTAGCTGATCTTGTGTGTCATTGGTAACTCATATCACGAGCTTACTTCAATCAAATTCTTTGCTTTGGGACTTTGTCAAGACATCCACGCATAAGGTGGATACATCTCCGCACCATAGGATCTCCTCAAAACACAAGACAAGGCCTGCGAGGCAGCCGAAGTGCCAGGCTTGAGCCACAAAATGCCTGGGAATCATTCTTATTTGCAGTGGGTGTTCCCAAGGCTTCAAAGGGAGATTCCTACCTTTGTGCGAAAATGATGGTATCGCCCCGTGTTGAGGCTGAAGTGGAAGAATTTACCTCGGAAGGACACAAGTTGGAAGTCACGCTTCCTCAACAACAGATACCGCAGAGGATAGGAGGGCCCAGGAAGAATAAAGAAGTCAGGGGGGGAAATACAAATCCCAATTGAGTCATGCGCATGATCAACCACTGAGGAGATCCTAATGCGTGCTATCCAGCTAGATCATGTCGGAACTCCAAGTTGAGGAAGCGGGAGCCGATCGAGAAAGACAAAATCTTTGGGTTCTAACGTCCAAGGACCTAATCTATAGATAGAGCAGTCACAACTCGCCATAGCTGAGATTTACCAGGAGAATAGAGAATTATGTCGGCAATTGGCGGCAAAGAACCTTGAGGTGCTAGATCCACAGGGTCCTGAAGGGAACACAACCTGGCTTAAGTGACAGCTTCTGGAAGCACAAGATATGATCACGTAGTTGCACGAAGTGAAAAGGGTGTCAGAAGAACAAAAGGTGACAACACCTCAGGAAGCGCGAGGCAACCGGGGAGAAATTTCATGCGCATAAGAGGCATGATGGGCGGACTTTGTTTTGTATTGTCAAACGTGGTGCAAAATTTTGATAGTCTTCCCTTTTTCTTGTGAAAATTTTCATGTCCTCAATGTAACCGAGTTGGTTGGCCAAAAGGTGTAGACAATGTCTATTGTATGTAGCCTGAGCTTGACAACAATCTAATATATATAAAGTCTCAAAATTTTGATGCACGGGCTCTGGTTATAATGATTGAATGCATCATCTTCTTGTTTGTATATGAAATCCCTGTGTGTTTGGTCCACATCTTTTCCTGTCTTATTTGGAACGTACTTTTACATTATTTGAACAAACCGTATTTCTTCTAAGGCAACCTAGAATTCATGCTCAGTGGTACCGTCGCGGTACAACTGGTTTGGGACCAACGACATCAAAGATCGGTGACCTAGCTTGTAGGTAATAGTCGGGTTTGGGACTTTGTTCAAAATTCACGATCTGAGCTAAACCTAGGACTGTCGATGCCGAAAAGGCATCGATGAATCGACACTCGGGGATAAACTTATTATGTTCTCTATGGATTTACTTTCTCAAAAATTCTTCGATGCCGAAATGCTTTGGGTATCGACCATCAACGATTCCTTTCATTCTTTGCTAACATTTACTCCCTTTGCCTTTCGTCGATGCCGAATGAAATTGGCTATCGACGGCTTCCTTGTGTAATGCTCGTCGCGAAAGAAAACTCCCTTCTATCGACACCAACGAAGATTGACGATCGGTGACCTCGATTTTCTCGAGTGATTTTCTTTCATCTTCAATTATTTCGGGTGCCGAATTTTGGACTCGTTGGGTGAAATTCTTTAGTGGTTGATTATTTAATTAAATGTTAGTCCTTTTAAGTTATGATGGTTTTCACATGTCCAAGAAAGCTTTTAAAGACTGAATGAGAATAAAAAAATGATAAGAAAATGCAACATTTTCCATACTGAAGTCGAATTAGACAATGCCAAAAGCTTAAGTGGTACCCAAAAAGTAAAATTTGACATAGACTTTTTAGGGTGTGTTGAGTGCTCAACAAATGGCGATTCACTGAGCGAAAGCAAAATCTTTGTTCTTCCTTCATGCTCGACTGATATGAAAGCTGGTGGAGAACCTTACTAGTTTTAAATCAGAGCCTCTTTTACCTTTACATTTGAAATCCTTCGGTTGATGCTTCTGGGCATGCCTGTGGGGTTTTTAACCTTTATTCATCCTTTGTTTCATGTAACCCTAACTCATGCCCCTTTTGACAAAAATCTAGTAAAGTATTCACTGACGTGAAGCCTTTAGTTACCTTTAATCATTTTCTATGGTGTTTCTCCACAATGAGCATCCATAGCCTCAACTGAGTCACCCTAACATCACAGTCCTTGATCCGGTGCCAGTGAGCATCCATATCCCCGATGAAGATATCTACATACCCTCTCCTATTGTTCACTCTTTTGATAATATCAACTTTATTCCTGCATGATGCCCTAAGCGAGTGGGAGAGGATGATGTCTGTTCATTTCGAAAAGTGAGATGGTTAAGGTGAATCCTTTGCTAGATTTGTGTTCGGGATTCATGTATTTCTTTCCATCTTTCCCATAAGGTCTTACCAAACCACTAAGAAGACACTTCTGACATTCCTTTGAAGTTGTTCATTTGCACAGGTTAGATAGAGGACTACTCAAAGCAACCGCAAGTTCCTCAACGCTCCTTCTGTTTGTATGTGAGCGATGAGTTAGGAACAGAGTTCGCTATGTCACATGATTTAAGGTCTACCATTGTCTTTCTAAACACAAATTTCAAAAGAAATCATGAAAACACTCATACAAAACAATTTTTTTATTATTATTATTACTGGAAATATTGTTTGAGGGATTGGCCATTTACTGGGAGGGCGTCAAGTTCCCCCCCTGAGATTCTGTAACCGATAAGTGCCTGCCCCAATCTTCTCAGCCACCTTGAAAGGTCCAAGCCACAAATTCTGAAACTTAGAATGCATCCCTTTTGGCTCATTTTCTCTGTCCCATTTTAGGACTAAGTCTCCTACTTCAAAAATTTTCTCTTTAGCCTTATTCTTATCAAACCATATTTTCACTATCTGTTAGTGAGCTAGAAATTTTGACTTATCCTTTTCTCTCTCTTCTTCTAGCATGAGCAGAGTATCAATTCTTTGTTGTATGACCGATGAGGGTTCCCCGCTGGAATCTTGGGCTAGTTGAAGAGATGGAAGATAAATCCCATTTGAGAGAATGGCTTCCTGCCCATAAACCAGAAAGTACAGGAATTTCCTATAGCTTCCTTGGGTGTGACCCTATCGCCCCACAGAGAATTATGGAGTAGATTATGCCAATTCCTTTGGTTGTCTGCCACCGTCTTCTTTAATATTCTCACTAGGTTCTTATTAGTTGAATCTTCCACCCCGTTTCCCTGTGGACAATAATTTGTAGAGTACCTAATTATGATTCCTTTGTCCAGAGAAAACTCTGTCAATAGAGTGGAAGAAAAATAAGTTGCATTATAAAAACTAGAATAGACGGGACACCAAACATCGTGATCAGTTGTTGATCTATAAATTGGATCACCACCTTCTCGTTTACATGAGTCAGAGGGATGGCCTCTACCCACTTCCTGAATTAGTTGGTGGCAATAAGTATATACTTGTGTTGTTTAAAATAACTGGGTGTAATTTATCCTATGATATCCAACCCCCATTGCTCAAAAGGCATAGAGACGGTCACTGGTTGGAGTGGGACTGTTGCTCTCTTCTCCCTCCCAATGCTTATTTGACAAGTTTTATAGTTCCTAGCGTAGGTGTGGGCGTCTTTGAACAAGGTGGGCCAATTATAGCCAGCTCTCAGTATCTTATGAGCAATGGTGTTTCCTGCGAAATGTCCACCAATAGGGCCATCATGGAGCTCCTTCAGAACTTTGTCTATGTCTTCACGTTCGAGACATCTTAAGAGTACCCCATCATAATTAATCCAAAAGAGTGCCGAATTTATGAGGCGATATTGTGCAAAATTTAACCTGAGAGCTCTCATTTCCCTAGGGTTGAGATTTTCTGGACAAGTCCCATGGTGTAGGAGATAAGTTAAATTCTCATACCAAGACTCTGGCCCTGGGGAAATGTATGAAGCTTCACCACACCATAATTCCATTTCATTCTCCCATCCAGAATCTTCATTTACTTGGTCCTGGGCTTCAACTGCGAGTTTGCACAACCCTTTCCCTTTAACTAGTTTGGCAGGTTTTCCATCATCCCACTTAAATTCGGCATCTTTGCCAATCATATTTTGTAAGGGTTTGATAGTTTTCACGAAATCGGGAGTGAATTTCCTCACAAAATTGATTTTCCCGAAAAAAGACTACATAGATTTCTTGTTGTGAGGCAAAGGGAGTTGAGATATGGCCTTAATCATTTCTTTGTCTATGCAAATGCCTGCTTGAGATATAATGTGGCCTAGTATCTTACCTTCCTCGACGCTGAAAATAGTTTTCTTGGGATTTAAGGATATACCGTATCTCCTACACCTTTTGAAAATCTGAGTTAAGTGTTGGATGTGATATTCTCTGTTCTTTGAATACACAATTACATCGTCCAGATACACTACCACACACTTTTTCATTAGTCCCCAAAATGCTACATCCATTACCCTTTGGAAGGTTTCTCCTATGTTGATTAACCCAAAGGACATGCGTTTATAAGCGAAGGTTCCCCACTTGGTTCGAAAGGTAGTTTTAAAACGATCTTCCTCTGAAACCAGGACTTGGTTGTAACCTGAGAAACCATCTAGTAGAAAGAATATCTCTGAGCCAGACACGGTCTGCAGGAGTTGCTCCATTGGTGGAACTGGGTAATTTTCCCTTTTTTAAGCTCTGTTGAGGTTCCTAAAATCTACACATAAGCGAATTTCTCCATAATTTTTTATCACAGGAACTAGATTTGCTATCCACACAGAATGCCTAACCTAGAAGATGATCTTGGCATCTAAAAGTTTCTTTAATTCCTGATACATGAGAGATTCCAGGGATGGGTGATACTTTCAGAGCTTCTGTTGGGAGGGTTTCACCTTAGGTTTTAACGGTATAGTGCATTGAATGATACGGGTGTCATAGGTTTTCGGATCTCGTTAGGACCATGCAAAGACATCTTGATATTGTCTGAAAAGTTTGAGATAAGTGTTTCTTTCCTCTTTAGATATATTCTTGTCGAGATTCACATTCTTTGGGTTTTTTGGGGTTCCGAGATTTATAGTTTCATGCAAGGGACAAGAGCTACCGATATTTTCATTTTTAGGTCCCCTAAATCGTTCTTTCAGGTTAAACAGATTCTCCAAATTAGCTATCCCTTTCGGGATGGTGTGATATTTCGATATGTCAATAGGTTGACCTATCTAAGGATCGATTTCTGTCAATTTCTCCTGGAATACTTCATCGTCGATGGCCAAATCTTTGAAATTGTCTTGGTTAGTCAAGAAGTTTATGATATGTTCATCTCCTTCAAAGACTTTCCAATTAGAAATGTTGTTAGGCACTGATGGTTTGTAGAGTAGTTCCACAGTGAATCGGGAGGCTTCATAATCTTCTAGAGGTGACAGCCCTGAAGCAGTTGTGGCTAGGGAATCAACAAGGATATTCTTTGCTCTGGGGATCGCGGTGATATTGAAATCTTCAAAATGCTCTTTTAACCTATGTACTTCCTACTGATAATTCTTTAGGTGTGGGGAATTGCAATGTATAGTATTCCTTACTTGTCTAACGATAATCTCTGAGTCTCCGGAAACTTTCAATTCTTTGACGTTTAATTCTATGGCTTTCTTTAACCCTTGTACTAGAGCTTCATACTCGACGGTGTTATTCGTGCATTTGAATTTTAGTCTACAGGACATGAAATGACGTTTACCTTTTGGATCAATGAGGATGCACCCTGTGCCTGATCCTTCCTGCGATTTATATCTATCAAAGTATATGGTTCAAATTTGTGAACGACAATCACCCTTTTCTTCTTTCTTATTACTTTCTTGCTTCCGTATCTTTTGTTTCGTAATCTCTAGCACAAGGTCTTGACAGAAGAGGGTATCTTCTATCAGTATCAACGACATCTCTTGAAAAACCATTTCAGAGTTTTGAGTGAGAGGGACATCGGATAAGAGAGGAGAAAAGTTCCTGAAGTGGGAATCGAAGGAATAATTTCCCAACACGGGGAAAGCTATGGATCAGGGTTCGTTCAGGGTTTCTAGATCAGTGACCATATGTTTCATGTATCTCTCCTTATCGATCTTGATCATATTATTGTATCCCTTCAGTGGTAGCCAAAGCTGTGCCCAGTCTGTACTAAATTACCCATTTAAATTCTCAGATCAATCTCGACTTAGTAATAACCCATAGGCCTCTGGGATGTCTACTACAATGACATCAATCACTTGCACAAACTTAGGATGTGTCTCTATCCTCATCATTACATCTCTGAGTTCCCCCATGACTTTGACCTGGGTTCTGTCTAGTTGTATCACATGTTTATCACTCTTGAGAGGAACAACATTTAATTTTTATCAAATAGACAAGGGAATAACGTTGAAATATGCTCCCAGATCTACCAAACAATTGTGGAGGTTCCTGTTGAAGACTTCAAATGTTAAGAGAAACGGTGGGACAAAAGGTTTTCCCTTCTTATCTTTTGAGCAGGTATTCACAATTGGTTTATTTACTAGATCTGTGGAGGTTAGATTTCTTTGTTTCTCATTGCTTGTCATAGGGTTTTCTATTGATTTCAACGCTTGTAGAATGAAATATTTTTGCTGAGGGATTCTACATATGTCCATAATCGATATATTAGCCTTCAACTTATTCAGATCTTCAACTACGTTGTACTCCAGTTTGGGCGATTCTCGTGTATGGATTCTAATAGGGTTATTACGGGAAGAAAAAGGTGCTTTTGGGTGATCGGGAGTTCACCTTTCCGATGATGTTTGAGTGGTAGTAGGATCTTTTGAGACAGGCAGACCTTTACTTCTAGTTTGCAAAACCGAGATCTCTGCGGGTGGTTCTTGAACCTGAAATAGGTCGTCAAAAGGCATAATTAGGTCAGGATCCCATATAAGCATGGTTGTATCTTCTGGTGGGTCAATCTCTTCCTGGTCAACAACATTCATAACTGATCTGCTTGGTTGTTCGGTTAGGGAAACCTCATATAAAAACTGGTTGGCCATCAAATTCATGGCATGCACCCATTGAGGGAAATCTCTTTCAGAGTGGTTTTCCTGGTGATAAGTGCAGAAAGAATCAGATGTGACATTCCCTAGATCAATATTCAAGTTAGTTGGGGGAGGTTCAATGGATTTGAATGACGGGTTCCTTTTAAGGAAAGGTTTATAGGGCCTTTGGCCTTGGTTTCCTTCCCCTGCATTTCTCTTCATGTCTATGATCTCGTTCAATAATTTCTTAACCATGTGTTGTAGATCTTCTATGTCTCCATTACCCTTGTCGGGAGTTTGTTCTTCTTGTTTCCTTGGTGGTCTAGTAAGAAGGATTCCTCTTCTAGGAGGAGGTTGAACTTCTTTCTTAACTAAAGAGACATGGCCTTATTTACACCCTTTCATCTGGAATTCTATCATTTTAGCTTCTTCAAAATTCTCAGCTAAGGTTCGTTTGGCAACCCTCTTCACAAACATAGAAATAGAAGTTGGGAGCGCATTAGCGTATACTTCGATTTGAAACTCCTGAGTTGGTTTGGCTTCAGGCTGGAATTTGTTTAAGATGGTCCTGAATATTTGATTGAAATATTTAACCTTCTCTTTCGAACTCATGGTGGCGACGAACAACTCATCCATCAGAGCTCTCGTAGTAGTCTCTTCTGCAAATTTATCTAGAAAATCCTTTTGAAAATTTGTCCAGCTAGTTATGGATCCTACAGGTAAGTTAAAATACCATGTGGAGGCTGAGTTCTCAAAAATGTAGGGGAACAACCTACAAACTACGTCTTCATGCGGGGTGTTCATAAGCCTGATTGCTAGTATAAATTTCTTGATATGATCTTCAGGCAATGTTGAGGTTTCGAGAGCGAACTTAGGAAGTAACTTCTCTGGATGTCAAGGAAGGTTATGGATTGGTCCTGGGAGGGCCAAAATCATCTCTGACCAACCAGGGTTGATTTTTCAGAGGTGGGTTCCCCCTTTATTCATTCTGTTCATTGTTGCCTCCCATATCTTTAGACTCTAAGTTAAACTCCTCCTCTTCCAAAAAATCATCTGGTTCATAGACGTCGTCGATTGGCATTTCAGGTATCAGATCAAGAGGATCTTGGATTTCAGTGATTGCGAAATCTATTAAGTCTTCTACCATGTGCACGAAAACTTTGTCGGGAGTATTGACCATGGGCCTACTTATCTTTTTTCTTCGAGGAAGTATCGGAGCTAAGGACAACACATCGATCTGTCGGGCGTATGCTCTTGTGATTCTTCTGAATTTATTTAATTCCTCATGAGGAAGAGCATAAGGTATTCTAGGGTGAAAATATTCTTCCTCAGGTTGGGGTGAGTTACTCATTTCAAGAGTACTCAGTGTGTGTGGTCTGTCTTGGGAATGACTAGCCATGCATGTGGGCTATTTTGAATCTATAAGTTGTTTGAAATACTATGTAAAATATATATCTAGCCATTCATTATCAGGCCCTCCTTCTAGCACCAATTCTGTTGATGGGTCCTAAATCCCTTAATTCAACAGTAGGAACCAAACCCTCCACTGAGGCCCAATTAGACTCTAAAGCGTTTAATAGTGGAATGGTTCTCCAAATATTGTGATACGACCAATTTATCGATGGGCTTTATGTTTTCTTGTGAAGGCTCTTCCTTCACTTCAGACTATCTCTTTTTGTATTTTCTTTTGGGTGGGACCGATATGAGATGTAAGCCGATATAAACCGACTTGGCTACAAAACATGACTAAGTTCTAACTACTGGGGAAGATGATGAACTTGGGATAACCTGCTGCTCAAGCATGCAGACGAAAATTTTATACCACAAGCCTAGTACTAATACATTAACCATGTGAGAATCCAATTACTGTCTGAGAAACTAATTACCATAAAGAAAACACATATGCGATAAGACAATGGAAAGAAAAATAATTCACCTACTTAATCATCCATCACATAATAACACCACGATTCATCTTCATCGTTAAAGTAAAGAACAACAAAATATTGCACTAGATAACTTGACAATAGATTAAATAGCTCTTACTCATTACAACATCATTCATGAAATGAGATAGGAAATAGTTCCTCTCCACATCCAATCACATGCATTTGATGAAAATAATTTGTCTCTGGTCCAGAAGAACTTCTCTATTAACGGTAGCTTCAAAATAATTCTTAACAACTAGAAAGAAAGCGTTCTTGCAAAAACCATCCACCTTTAACTAATTGGTTGATGTTCTTATTTATAACATAAAATTCAACTGAAAATAATGGCTAAGTGTAGTTTAAACAAAACAAAATTTGCCATGTGGCGTCCTCTTCTAATAGTTTCTCTAACAGTAAACTCAAGATATCACTTGAAAGGGTGACTTTTCTCATACTCTGACCAACTGATAAACAAATCCTCGCAAGTTTGGGCCCATGGAAATATGTGTTGTTCCATAGGAGCCGCGTAAATTCCTCTGACATCCATCGCATGTGCTCGGTACTGCACTAGACTAGTGTTAAATTGCTGTAGCATAGTCTGATCTCTAATCAGATGTTCCATAAATCTTTGCACTTGTCCTGGCGTTGTGTCAGTCATCTTCGCTAGCTCTTCAACCCATAATAAATCTTTCTTGGTATGTGATTTGACTATGTCACACAAGTAAACAAAGTTGTCAGGGTTGCCTAACTCGGGGAGTCCGATATCCTTCATCACCTGTTGATCTTCGGATTCAGTTTCTCTCAGATTACTTGGTGAATTTACAGAGGCCGAAGTGGAAGAAGTTATGTCAGAAGGACACAAGTTGGAAGTCACGCTTCCTCAGCAGCAGATACCATGAAGGAGAGGAAGGCTGAGGAAGAATAAAGAAGTCAGGGGGAAAGAAAAATCCTGATTAAGTCATGCACACGAACAACCACTGAGGAGATCTGTCACATACCCACTACCATAATCGGATTTTTCTGGTCTTCTGCCGAATCAGAAGCCCTAAAAACATCCATGGGGGACCAGCGTAAGCTGTCTCTTTCTCTCTCCCCGCTCCCATGTGGTTGCGGGTCTTGATCACAGTCTGAATAAGCACAGTACCTCTTTCCTATTTCGTGCCTCGACACTACAGTGATGTCGAGTCGTTTGACTTGGCAACCGCCGAACCCCGACAGGGATAGCGATCAGCCAATGGGGACGAATCCCTACAGGGTTAGCAAATGGCTAATAGGGACAAATCCCAACAGGGCCAGTGAACAACTAATGAGAAACAGCCCCATTGTGCGGTTAAGTGAAATACAGGTGGCAGAGAGGGAAACGCGACACGGTAGTCGACATGATAGGAGGGGCCCCACTTCACATGCCACACTATTCCGGACCCCTCCCCATTAAAGGAAGAATGGCAAGGGGGGTCCGAAATCCACCTGAGCGTCGTTGATCATGATGAATTAATCTCGACCATTCGAGAGTTGCGCGTCCAATTTCAGACCCCCCCCCCCATTAAAGGCAGAATGGAAAGGGGGCTCCGGAATGCATCCTTAGCCGTAGATATGGGCAGGCGGATGTTGGCCATCCAGATATGCTCGCTACTTACCCTAATGCACGTTCGTGCCCCAACGTAAAACTAGCATCTCTTCCTCACATCGGATGGTCATTACGGACCCTGATATTTCTCGACGGAATCTCGTTCGTTCATTGGGACTTAGCCACATGCTATCGTGTTGTCATTATGGATCGGGATTTGTTAAGGCAAGAGCCCGAGTTTTTGTCAGTGAAACTCTCGAATCCCCGATCCCCGACACGGGTAATCTCTCAACACGTCACCTCCTTAAATCAGACGGTCCACAACTGCTCCGGGGTTTCCACCCAGGAAAATTCCGATCCCTTGTCGCCAGGACTCCCGATCTCGCGATTTTCGATTCCCCGGAAATGGGTGATCTCTTGAGACGTGGCCTCCGTTAATCTAATGGATTATATCCATCCTGGGGTTTTCACCAGGGAAAATCCCGAACTCTTTTCAACAGGAATCCCGATTCCGCGATTCCCGATTTCCCGAAATGGGTGATCTCTTGACACGTGGCCTCCGTTAATCGGACGGCTTAGATCCGTTCCGGGGTTTTTCTCCCCTGATACACTGGAGTCTTAACCCTCGGGTAACTCCTGATAGATCCAACGGCTGTCGGGTTCTTCAGCCAAGATCTGACGACTCATAATGGTTCCTACCCATGCATTCTTCCACGACTCCCTGGGCGTGGAAAAGATCCACGGTCCAGATACTCTCATGAACCTTGGGGATCTACGGTCCTAAACTCTTCGCTACCCATGAAGACACAGGAAAACCAAGTGGTAAGGAATTTAACACCCTACTTTCTCCTACTAATCTAACGGTCGTGGGTGACCACAGATTCCTCGACGAAATCTCGTCCGTCGATTAATACCTATAAGGTTAAGGTACTTAACTTTCCAACCCCTTCCTCCAATCTGACGGTCGTGAGTGACCACAGATCTCTCGACGGGATCTCATCCATCGATTCGTTACTTCACCCTTATGTTGTCATCTTAGTTTTCAAGAGGATCCTTCCCCCTTATGCAGGGTTATTAAGGCCTTACGCCTTCACAACCGCCTTCCCGGTTCTTGATGGGCTTTTTAAAGAAGGTAACTATATGGGGGGAATTACTCAGGGTACTAGCTGAGGTATATAAGGATGTCATCCTCCTGAGAACCAGGCGTGAAGTCTGAATTAGATTAGTATGCACACAAATAACGAATTCGTGAGGACATAAACCATACATAGTCTTTCCATATAAATATACAACTACTAATACTGATCAAAACACCATACAATCATTCTTATACTGAAATCATTCATAGTTTCACAACATATGAGAATAATTATCAGAATAAGAACACATATATATATATATCAAGATGCCATAGGCAAAACACTTATCAGAGATAACACCAGGGGTCAAGCAACTACTGAGAGGGGTGCTCGTTTCCACCCAACCGTAGGCTTAGCGACTCCCAGCGGATTTACCACTAGCCACCCCTGAGATGAGACCACGATGCTATGAGACTGCGTCTCTGTTTTCCAGTGACCAGGAGAAAAGGTTGCAATCCTTCCTCTCTGCTATCACTCACTCTACATATTGCCAAAGTTCTCCCCTCGCGTCTGCCCCCAATCACTTCTACCGCACGCCTTATCCTCTTGCGATGTTGTGTGTGGCGCGATTACCCTCGCACTGGCCAGTCATGATGGCTCTACGGATGGGCGGTTCACCTCCCCATCCCTCATTAATTCCTGAGGAGACATCAACCTACCAGTCTGCGAGGCATTTAATTCGGGTCCAGCGAGCCGCTTTTGGTTCTCCGGGCCAGTGGAGTCCAAATACAGTATTAATTCTCGGTGGAAGTTAACGCCTCCTTTCCAGGTGCCTTCCACCGCCATCGTGGTCTCTTTTCTGTATGTCCCCTCTCAGCAGTCCTGCAATAAAATTCATAATGTTATTCACATTTATTGACCTTTTACTCAAGGTCCATTTACATCACATATTCACATTTATGAGTTTGCCATAGTTCTTGGCCAGTCCAGTTATTTTTGCAAACTGGGGGAAACAGGGTGTTACAAGATCCTAATGTGCACTATCCATATAGAGCCTATAGGAAATCCAAGTCGAGGAAGGGGTATCCAAATGATAAAGACAGAAGCTTCGGGTTCTAATGTCCTATTATCACTCCAAGAGTCACTCAAGGTTGTAGGTTGAGTAAGATTGGTAACTTAATCAAATGTTCAATAAAATATATAAAATGGATCAGAAAATGAACAACTCATTCAGTAACTTCCTCACTCAAGACACTTGAACATATCCAGACAATATAAGGATCTCAAAATGTATTGCTCAGATGGTTTTTAAACTCATATGGATGGAGAACACTCACTATACCAGCAAGATCATGTATATTAAAAACATAGATGAAAGGATGATTATAACAAGGAAGAATACTTATAATTATAGTTTACCAATGCAAAGACAAGATGGAAATTATCAGTCATTGAATAAACAAAGTAATGAACATGACATTCAATCATAAGTACAGGAAGAGATGAATGAACAAAGGTCTGAACAATAACAGTGAAAGAAGCTTATAATTCCAGTAAATGTCACAAAAGTCTTTACAATAAAAGAGTCTTTGAAAGTCTCCAAGTTCCAACCCCTTAGCTCCTCCCTTTAGTCCTCTTTATATAGATACTACATGATAATATAGATCCAAAACATATGGATCTCATAACCTCTTCACCTATCTTTAGTTTGTTGAAGAAATCCAACTGAAATCCGAATTTGTGAGGTGGCTAGCAAAAACAGAGTATAAAATTTCTGGAAATATGCTTCTCAAATATTGACCTATATCTCCCGAATAAAAATAGATTTTGGAAAAATGAGAGAGGTTTTTTAAGAGGAGCTCGTTCTTGTCAAAAACCTCTATCAATTTCCAAAAATAAATTTTCATCTCGTCGGAATCTATCTCCAAAAAATATGACTAAAACAGGAAAACACAGATTTCCAAAATCTAGTCATATTCCTACAATCTAGGATTTGATCCCTAGAATGTTTCCATTGGTGAAATGAAATGCCACTTGCACCCATGGATGATATTTTATGAGATATTGGAGGGATAGTCATCATATTCCCCTAAAAATCCTCTTTCCAAGTCGAATTTTTACCTTTTGACCAAAATTTGTGAAAACTGCCATCTACAACAAGTTGTCAGCGCACTCAGTGTAAAAATAGTGCTTTGCGTTGCAAACTGAGGCTCTGTTGTCAGCGCAGTCAGTGTAAAAATAGTGCTTTGTGCTACAAACCAGTTTTCATGAGGAATAATCTTAATATAGATGCTAATTCAGGTTTTGAAATGTAATGATGGGTTATTATGACCCACGAGTGACCTTGACAACTTAGAATTGACCCTTAGAAGTGAGAATGACTTGACTTAATGAGACATCAAATTATGATAAATGACCAAGAAAAAAAAGATTAAAATTACTTTCATGACTCAATGCTACCAGTAATTTCTGGGAGCTAACATGTCCGAGGACCTAATCTGCAGTTGGAGAAGGCACACCTCACCATAGTTGATTTTTACCAGGAGAATAGAGAATTACGTCGGCAATTGGCGGCAAAGAACCTTGAGGTGCCAACACCACAGGGTCGTGAAGGGAACACAACCTGGCTTAAGCGATAGCTTTGGGAAGCACAAGATATGATCGTGTAGTTGAGCGAAGCGCAAAGGGTGTCAGAAGAACAAAAGGTGACAACATCTCCGGGAGCACGAGGCAGTCGGGGAGAAATTTCGCCCGGAGAAGAGGCATGATGGGCGGACTTTGTTTTGTATTGTTAGACATGATGCATAATTTTGATAGTCTTCCCTTTTTCTTGTGAAAATTTTCATGTCCTCAATGTAACTGGGTTGGTTGGCCAAAAGGTGTAGATAGTGTCTATTGTATGTATCCTGATCTTGACGACAATCTAATATATATAAAGTCTCAAAATTTTGATGCACAGGCTCTGGTTATAGCGATTGAATGCATCATATTCTTGTTTGTATATGAAATCCCTGTGTGTTTGGTCCACATCTTTTACTTTCTTATTTGGAACATACTTTTACATTATTCGAACAAACTGTATTTATTCTAAGGCGGCCTAGAATTCATGCTCAGTGGTACCGTCGAGACACAATTGGTTTGGGACCTATGACATAAAAGACTGGTGACCTAGCTTGCAGGTAATAGTCGGGTTTGGGACTTTGTTCAAAATGCACGATTTGAGATAAACCTGGGATTGTCGATGCCGAAAAGGCACCGGGGATTCGGCGCTCGGGGATAAAATTATTATGTTCTCTACGGATTTACTTTCTCAAAAATTCGCTGATGTCGAAATGCTTCGGGAATCGTCCATCGACGATTCCTTTCTTTCTTTGCTAACGTTTACTCCCTTTGCCTTTCGCTGATGCTAAATGAAATCGGCTATCGGCGGCTTCCTTGTGTAATGATTGTCGCGAAAGACAACTCCTTTATGCCGACACCGATGAAGATCGGTGATCGGCGACCTCGGTTTTCTCGAGTGATTTTCTTTCATCTTCAATTCTTCCGGGTGCCGAATTTTGGACTCGTCGGGTGAAATGATTTAGTGGTTGATTCTTTAATTAAATTTTAGTCCTTTTAAGTTATGATGGTTTTCACATGTCCAAGCAAGATTTTAAAGACTTAATGAGAATCAAAAAATGATAAGCAAAGGCATAATTTTCCATACTGAAGTCGAATTAGACAATGCCAAAAGATTAAGTGGTACCCAAAAAGTAAAATTTGACATAGAATTTTTAGGGTGTGTTGAGTGCTCAATAGATCCCTCCTCTGAATCTTTAGAAGACCCTCCATTCTCTTCCATATTAGGAATAGAACTATCCTTGGGCCCTCTACAAAAGAGTCGGGACTTGGAATTAGCCCAGATATTGGCACATCAAAAAGAGGTCGGGGACGCACCTCCCTACTTTCCAAAGCACAATCCAGGGTGTGTCTAGATATTGCATCAAGACGCCAACAATCTATTTTTGGGGCACTCAGAGAAGTGCAAGCCCCCGGGAGGGTTACCCCATGAAATTGGTCTCCTTGAATTGCAGGGGTCTGGCGAGCCCCCACAAGAAATATGCTCTGAAACAGTTGATCACCACTCAACAACTGAACATCATTCTACTACAAGAAATGTTGGCAGACTCTACAAAAATCTATGCTACCCTAACTACTTTGCTCCCGGGTTGGCATTTTGTGGGCATTAATGTTGCTGGAAGATCTGGAGGGCTAGCCATAGGATGGCTCTCTAGATCAATCAAATTACTTAATTCCTATCTAGGAATTGATATCTTCGTGGAAGGTCTGGGGAAATAATTCAGAATTCTAAATGTCTACGGCCCCTATCTTGACAAAACCCCTTTCTGGGAATCACTTCTCAGTCTCGAGATCCTGAAGGTTAAAAACCTAATATTGGGGGGGGTGATCTTAATTTATCCTTAAGGGAAGCAAAGGTTTGGGTCCCCTCAGTGCATCCAGACCAACTCACCGCTTCGATCACTCACCTCTTTTCGGATAATGGGTTGTTGGACATCCCTCCCAGGAAACTAAATCCAACATAGAGGAATATGCGTACATAGGAAGCAAGGGTAGCAAAGCGTATTGATCGTTTTCTTATGGATGAAGAACTAATGGAGGAAACCTTCCAAGTTAGACAATGGATTGGTGTGGGTGGCATAGCTGATCATTTCCCAATTTGTCTCACCTTGGAGGGCGAGCTACACAAACCCCCTTCACCCTTTAAATTCAATTCCTCTTGGCTATCGGATGAGAGCTTTCGGGATTTGGTTCAGACAAATTGGAGGTTGTTTGATCCCAGCTATGGCTCTCCTGTGGGTGTACTCTTTGTGGACAACCTCAAAAAAATCAAATCATTAACTATCCCCTGGTAAAAGGAAAAAAGACAGAGGGAGGAAAGGGAATTAAAAAATATATAAGAACAAATCGAGGCCATATATAAGGAGGAATACGGGGGTTTCCGATCTGATTCATTCAAGGACACCTTAAAATACTTAGAATCACGATGCAAACAATTCCTAGTCGACCAGGAAGCGAACTGGAGACTAAAAAGCGGGGCAGTTTGGATAAAATAAGGGAACGAGAACAAAAAATTCTTCCATGCTTTTGCAAAGGGTCACAAAGCCTCAAACACCATCTGGGATATGAAGGGTCAGGAAGGAAGAACTGCATAATCCTTATCAGGGCTGGCAGAGATGGGAAAAAACCACTTCAAAACCTTGTACAAAGCAGATCAGAGGGTAAACATTGCTGAAATAGTTCGTCTGGCCCTCTTTTACCCTAGTTTTGTAAACGAGGAAAACAACAGGGATCTCTACGTGGAAGTCAACAAAGAAGAATTAAAGGAGACTCTTCACAGTTTCCAAAAGGACAAGATCCCAGGACCATATGGATGGCCGATAGAATTTTATCTTGATTCTTGGATTCTATGAATTGATCGGACTAGACCTCCTCCAGGTGGTGGAAGAATCTAGAAGGAATGGAATGATGCATCTACCTCTTAACACAACTTTCCTGGCCTTAATCCCAAAAAAGGATGAACCCCTCTCCTTCGAGGAATTTCGGCCGATCGCTTTATGCCATTGTATATACAAGATCATGGAAAAAATTACCTCTAGACGCCTCAAGCCCATTCTCTCGGAGGTGATCTCAAAAGAACAATTTGGCTTTCTAAATGGCTGACAGATACATGAAGCAATTGGAGTGGCTCAAGAAGGCCTTCACAGTCTAAGAACTCTATGGTCCAAAAGAGTAGTATTAAAAATTGATCTCTCAAAGGCCTTTGATCAAGTAAGCTGGTCTTTCATAAGACTACTACTCACATGCCTAGGGTTCGAGGTGCCCTTCATCCGATGGATAATGGCCAGTATCTCCTCAGTAAATTTTGCGGTCTTGATAAATGTAGAAACCTCCCCCTTCTTCTCCTCAGAAAGAGGTCTTCGACAGGGATGCCCCCTTTCCCCTCTGATCTTCCTCCTAGTTGTAGAAGGGTTAAGCATGGCCCTGATCTTGGCCATAAACTCGGGGGATTTGCAGGGTATACAAACCTCTCCAGATCTTAGAATCACACATCTACTCTTCATGGATGATGTGCTAATATTAAACAGTGGCAGACCAAGAGACATTGAGACCTTGGCAGCACTGCTCCAACTCTTTCGGGATGTAACAGGAATGATCATAAACTCTAAAAAATCCACAATATCGTTAAATGGACTTGACGAAGCCACTGTGACACTCTTTAAAACTATTTTCCCCTTCCCAAATTAGGATCTTCATCAAGGGATAAAATATCTTGGCTTCCAACTCAAAGCAAATAATTATCTCAAAGGGGACTGGAGTTGGCTTTTGGCCAAACTAGAGAAACGATTAAATCATTGGAGATTTTGTTGACTCTAAAGGGAAGGAAGGCTGACTCTGACGAAAGAAGTACTAGAAGATATCCTAGTCTACTCGATGTCACTCTCCTGGATTCCCAAGGGTATTTTAGAAAATATTTGCAAACTCTACTTCCATTTTATCTGGTCTGGAACGACGGATCACTTCACCCTTCCTTAGGGAAAATGGGACCTACTGGCCTGGCCAAAAGCTTTGGGGGGCTGGGGCTTAAAAAATATTTTCATCTTCTCAAATGCATTAGCAGCCAAAGCTTACTGGCGACTCCTCACAACAGACAGTTTATGGACTCAAGTGGTCACCCACAAATACATAAATACAGGCTCAGTGGGGGAATGGATCCGTCAAGCTAACAAAAATATTCCCAGCTACTCCATAATTTGGAAGGTCGTAATTAAGTCCTTCCACATTATTGGGGATGGCCTGGCTTGGAAAATTGGTAGGGGAGACAAACTTTGAATTGACTTTTATCCTTGGCTAGGAAATGGAAATGCCCACACCCTTTCTCAGGAATTACTGGACCGACTACATACACAAGTTGTTTTCAAACTAAACCAAATTGTCGACCCAGGATCCACAAACATATGGAATCAAGGTTGGCACAGTGTTGAGTCTCTCAGGATGGAAGGCGACTTAAAATTTCAGTGGGACAACTATTTATTCGCTCTTCAGAGAGACCACATCAGACTATTGGATATGAATGACAAGCTAGGATGGAAAAAATCCCCACATGGAGTCTACACACCGAAATTGGGATACACAACCCTCAACGTCGACCTCCTACAGCGGGAACTGAGTTGGTGGTGGAGAGGACTTTGGAAACTCAAAGCTCCACTGAAATCCAAACTTTTTATGTGGACAACACTATACAACAAAGTACCAACTTGGGACAAGATGAAAAAATGCCAGCTTGAAGGGCCAAGCTGGTGTTCTTTATGCAAAGGGGATACTGAAACACCAGAACACATCCTCATTACCTGCCCCTTTACTAAAAAAGTTTGGAGGGATGTTTCTCTACTACTGAGACAATAATGTGAATGGAATGGCCAAACGTTGGAATCTACATGGAAATCCTGGCTACTTGAAGCTTCTCATAGGGCCCTAAAATCCTTGCCTCTCCTAATCAACTGGGGAATCTGGTTGGCCATAAATAGAGCAATATTTCAGGAAAAGGGAATGGTAACCGAATTAGTTGCAGCCAAATGCCTCTCAATTTTGGAACACTTTCCCCAAGAAAAGAATGCTCCTAGTATTCAAACTTCTCTACCTGCATCCATAGATCACTCCATAGCCTAGGCCTTCTTTGACGGGGCTTCACAAAATTCCCTTTGTGGCGGGGGGGGATCACTACTACATATCACAGACTCCCACTCCTTTAAAATAAAAATGGGACTAGGAAAAGGCACCAACAACTATGAAGAACTGACAACTCTCCTCCTCCTACTCAAACCAACAAAAGAATATGGTCCACAATCTATACAACTCTTTGGCGATTCAATGAATGTAATAAACTGGGTCTAGAAAACACAGACTTGCCTCAATATTTTACTGCAGCCTATATTGAGGGAGATTCTCAATTTGTTGGATACTTTTGACTTTTTCTCTATCCGACATGTTTACAGGGACAAGAATACCATAGAAGATACTCTATCCAAGGAAGGGCTCAACCTCACTTTGGGACAATGGCACTTCTCAGAAAAACAAGGAGATTCAGTTCGAGACTTTTTCCACAAACCCTTCATTGAAGATCCAACTCAACTTTCAACTCACTAAATCCACATATTACTATTCTTTTTTATACTTGATTATGAGTTTCAGTTTTTTCAGATGCCCCCTGGGTTGTATATATTTTCTCAATATATCATGCAGCTCTAAATCTGCACTAAATAGTATCATATTTCTAGACTCTGGATCTAAAGTTAAGACTCTAGAACACTAGAGTATGGTCATTAAAACTATCAGCAGATCACCACTTTCCCTGGTGCAAACCATCACACTTTTTTATGCTCCCGAATGTGCTAAACTAGCACCTACAAAATGTAATTTTCTCTCTCTCTCTCTCTCTCTCTCTCTCTCTCTCTCTCTCTCTCTCTCTCTCTCTCTATATATATAT